>QEOQ01000308.1:2388-12732 GCA_010279815.1 Brachionus plicatilis | reverse complement strand
AAAAATTTAACATATAAATGTTCTGAAAAAAAAAAAAAATTAAAAAGTTGAGAAATCAGACATGGGCCCCGAGCTGAGCTTTTCTCTCTCTCTCGACTACAACCGCGGAATAAATTAAATATTTAAGAAATTAATTGGATTATTGTTTACTGAATAGCTAGCATTTGTGAGCGACATGTCACTGTTCGTTGTCATATTCGAGTTCGAGTTGCAATCACTGCTCGAATTCAAATTCGAATTGAGAATCAAAAAATTTGCATTTTGAGAAATCTTTTGCTGACTGTCAACAAACCCGTTTTGATTCGAATCTTGAACACTCTGGCTCGAGTTGTAGAACAGTATGTTTCTGATTTTCATTTGCTCCTGATTGTTGGCGTACTGATTTTGATTGAAGAGCGCCTGATGGTTCCTGTTTGCATAGCTAGTTGGGTTCATGAACGAACTTTGCTGAATGAGTTGATTGATGCGCACTGGCGGCTGCCCGGCCTGGCTCTCTTGGCTCTGCTCGCTCTTGGGCTTGCTGCTGCGCCTGGCCTTTGGCTTGTTGGGGTCAGGTGGTGGCCGCTGACGCGGCTTTTTCGGCTTGTCGCCGCCCACGCTCTTCTCGCAGCCGTCCTCCTCTTTCTGCGCCTGCTGGCTCAACATTTGGCGTATTTGATAAATGTTCTTCAGCTCATCGCTCATGTTTTCGCTGCAGTTGCTCGAGTCCGCATCACTGTCCTTCACCTTTGGTCTCTTGGTCTTGGGCTCTGCATCACTGCTTGCGCTGTTTGTCACGCTCAATTCCATCACTGTTTTCCTAGATCGTTTTTTTGGCTGAGATTCTTCGCTCTGGCTTGAACACATTGCCATGTTTTCTAATCTAAAGGTGGTGTTTTCACTCTGGAATTGAAAGCCAAGTATGCCAAGTTGTCTGATCTGGTTCACTTGGTCGGCTGAAAGGTTTTTGAGCTTGTGGACCGCTTGACTCGGCAAATTGATGGTCAGGTAGAGGTACTCTTCGTCGTTTTGATCCGGCGTCAATTCGTCTGTGCCATCCTCGGTCGGCTCTTCTTCGTTCAGGGCCGAGCTCTTGTCCAGCTCGGCTCCGTCGCTTTTTTTCAATGGGCCTACAGCTGGGTTTGCCGACTCTGACTGAGGATAGATGAATCTTGATGCTTGGCTCCAGCTTGTGTCCGCTTGGAGCGCATGGTGGCTGAATTGATTTTGGGAGTTGTAATTCAAGAGCATTTTGCTCAATTGTCGTGTCGGGCAGATGGCCAGATAATGGATAAATTTTGAAGCCAAAATTCACTAAGGATTTTTGATCTTGTTTTGATGGTTAAAATTATGCCTAGAATTATGCAAATTTTTTTTCTCTAAAAATGATTTTTTTTTTGAAAATAATTTGACGGTGACACACTTTTTGTCTTATTTAAATTATTGAGAACTAAATTTGTTTTAATTCAGGTTTTAAAAATAAAAAATTATTATAAAATTTATTGAACTTTTAGAAAATATTAATGAATTAATGGCTAAACGTGAATGGAACGAAGCGGAAATCAAATCACGTGCTCATAATTTAGAACTTTTGAAGGATCAAAGCAAATTTAATACTGCAAAAAAATTAATAATTTTGACGTCTAATTAAAAAGGGACAGGTAGAACGAAACATATAAAAAGAAAAAAAAAACATATAGCCAATTTTATAAAAAGATTAAAAACATAAATTCAAAGTCCAATTTTTTTTAATAATTTTAGTTTAATAAAATAGTTTTAGTTTAAAAAAAACATGTAATCAGTATAAAATTAAAGATACAAAACAAAAATTCAAATCCTTTGCGCAAATAGACGAATAAACTTTTTCACGAAAAATTACAAGTATTTTAACACATTTTTTATCATTATTACAGTCAATTGGGGTAAATGTGATAATTCTTTACTTTGGGCCTAAATAAAATCAGAAGGGAAAGAGCTTATCAGAAGATTTTTTTTTATAAATGAAAAAACTGTTTTTTCTTTGATTCAAAAAAATTTATTTAAAAAAAATAAACGGTTCAAATTTTATAATGAAAAGAATACAAAACGGTTAATTATCAATATATAAAATAGTTTAAAATGCAAAAAAGAAATGTGTTTCCACCTGTTTAGAATATGGTAAAACCAGTCTTTACCTGGAGTATTGTTTTTAAAACGATTAGGGATCTTATTTGTAATCAGGTAGTTGCTTACCAAATCTCTGATAAAAGGAAAATGAATTCCGTGACACCAATCACACAAATTACATATGATGTCCGCTAATAAATTTTCAAATTCACCAGAGATCCAAGGGCTAGAGCCTTTTCCGAAACCAGGCTTTATGTATTTTTTATGCAATCTATTATGTAAAGTAGCATAAGGTATGTTGTACCTTACTGAAGCTTGATGTATATTAATTTTTTTTTCATTAATTTGATTAAGGGCCTTTTTGAGGGTGTCCTCAGAGTATTTTGGAGGACTACTATTTGGTAATTTAAAGTTTTTTCGAGTCATTTTCAAAATTTATTTAGTTTTTCAAAATTTTGGTTTTTATCGCAATTTATATTCAATTATCGGTTCAACCCGAAAGTATAAGAAACATGTTTTTATTGAATTTCTCAAAAACCGTTATTTTTTTCTGAAATCTAAGTCCAGATTTGAACTCGTCATCAAAAATTACATATAATAGGGTCTTTTGTTTAAAATAAACGATAATGGACAAAAAGTTTTTTTTTTCACAAACTCGGTTCTTTTGATATGGGATTGTTAATTGGCGGAAGATTAAAAAATAAATAAAAATTTTTTATAAAATATTTTTTTCAAATTTTGTAAAGGGATAGTTTTTTTATATATTTTTTTTTATTTCATTCAAAAATTATTATCCAATCAGAATTTACAGCGGTTGAAAAAAAGAATTTTCATTATTACCCCATTATCGGTTCAACCCGAAACGACGGTAGTGCAAAAATTAAAATTAAAATTAATTTTTCTAAAAAACTGATAAATATTTTTCAAATTGGAGAGTTTTCAATATTTCTTTAAACCATTCTTGAATTATATTAAATCTAATTTTTGTCTCATTTTAACTATTTAAGTTTTTTTTTTATAATTTATGTTTTTTCTCTTTTTGTTTTATTTTTTATAGTTAATGTTTTTTTCTCTTTTTTTATGTTTTTTTCTACATCACCCAATTAAAAATATATCAATTAATAGAAAAAAATTTCAATTTATGAAAATTTTAAATCAATCAATGTAATGTAATTTGTCAAATAATTAAAACTCTATCATATTATCAAATTATAGGCCTTTAAAAAATAGCAGCTCAAACTTTTTTTTTTCCAGAAATTTCATGAACACTTTCCTAACATCGGGTTGAAAAGAAGGCTATTGCCTTTCGGAACTGCATAGGGTATCCACTCAAATTATATTAAAAAAAAAGCAGCTCAAATAAATATGAAAAGATTGTTAGTTGAAAAAAGAACTTTTGAAATTTTTTATAAAATATTTATTTTTAAAAACAAAAGCTGAAATTACTTCAATTTAATTACAGTAAAATTTAAAACTAACTTGTACATTTCTTTTCCTCAACTTTTCCTCTTCCTTTCCTCGACTCTTCTTCACTTATTCCAGTGGCGAAAGTAAGAGTTGAGGAAGAGTCGAAGAACAAAATGCGTTAAAGTTAGTTTTAATTTTTACTGTAAAAAAAAACGAAAGTTGAATTATCAAGGAAAAATTTTTGAAGTTCAAAGACATGAATAAATTTTGGACTTGATCAATTGATGAGTTAGTCTCCAGACTTGAAATAGGTCTATTTTTTCATTAAGTTTATGTTTTTAACTATTTAAAAATTTTGCTTTTTTTAAATTGATGAGCTAATTGATAATTTAAGTATTTTTTACTTACCATAAAATTAATATGTTTTTTTATTAATAAAAGTTAGTGTATTAAAATTAATTAAATACGGATAGCTTTTTATAAATTTAAGATTACTTGAAAACAAAAAACTTGTTAATTGTCTCTTAGTTAAAATAATACATTTTTTTTGATCTATTTGCTTTGCTTGTGTGTCAACTTCTAAAAAATAAAGACAAAAAAAGATACCAATCCATTAAAAATTATTGAATTATCTGATTTTTATTTAATAATAATTGTTATTTTCAACATGGTAAAATAAAAAAAAGGGTTTAGGTGCCCTGGGATTATCTAAAAGCTTGAAATATTTTTTTTCCTTTTTATTTATCCCCTTCTAATATTTTTTCTCCATCTTTTTTCTTTTATGTATTTTTTATTATTGACGCTTACTTCTTGAAAAAAGAAATTATTCATCAATGAATAAATAATTAAATTTAAACTTGAAATAATACTGGTATAAAATAACTATTAATATTAATTTTATTCTTTATTGATTATTGTATAAATGAATAAAATCAGCTCCGTTTGAGCTTTCGTGCCAGCACAGCTTAGTGCTTTAAATTTTTAAACAAACGCAGAAAATCAAGGAACGACTAAAAAAAATATCTGAGTCTATGTGTGACATTAAAAGAGCCAAGATATTCGTAGAGCCTGAGTACAATAAGCTTGAAAAATAATATTTTTTCTATGATTTTATTTTAAATGTTAATTTTTTTGTTGCTACCAATCTTATTTTACGAATAAGAAAACCAAAAAAAAAAACAACAAATTAAATTTTCTTGCGTCACTAATGAAAAATTCAAAATAGCGAAAGGTATCTTGGAGTCATTGTAGCACGAGTGCACTTTAAATTTTCTATTCTTTTGTCAAATTTTTCTTTCAAAAAAACAATTAAATTTAAATTCAAATTTTGATTTTGGTTTTATTTGATTTATATTTTTTGAAAATTTAAGTCTCCTTTTTAAAATTAAATTGGGGTTCTTCCATTTTCACTCTGAATAATTTTTGTTAATTCCTCAAATGCCTTTATTTGTTAGCTTTTTGGTCACTTACCGAATAAGTTTTGGAAAAGTTATTCAGCAATAATTAACGCTCAATTGGTGATCAAATTGGCTTAATTTTTTTAGGATTTTGAAACAATTTATAAAAAACATAATCATTTTAAAATTTTTGTTATTCATGAACTTTTAAGAGTACAAAAAGAAAGTCAAGACTTTTAATAAATGGTAATTTTTGATAAACCATTAAAGCAAATTATCTAATATTGAAAATTTAAAAAAATTGATTAAGTGGTAAACGATGCATTCACCAAAGTTGAACTTTATGATTCTTCCTTAAGTCAACCTGTGGTTTTTTCTTGCATTAAATGGTGATAAAAGTTATGTCATATTTTATTTCTTTCTCTAATTTATAATTATTTAAATGCGTTGTTTTTTTGTTGTTTTTGTTTAGAATAAGAGACAAAATTTTGAGATTAATTTTTTTCTTAATGTATTTTAAACGAGGTTGTTATTGCATTTTCCAGCCACAGAATCTGCTGTATTGAAATCTTTGTCCTGAATATTTTATTCTTTAAAAAAATTCTTATAGTATTATATTAATGTCATCTTTTTTTTAAAGCATGACACTTTTAAGGATATCCTAAAATACCTGCACATCGATAAAACTATCCTTTTATTTTAATTTAGTCTTTCATTTCTATGAAAATATGCTTCGATTTTAATATTTTGTAAATATCTTTTAAAAAATATTTGCTTTAATATTTAATTTTTCTCTTCCTAACATGATAGAAATTAAATATGAACTCAGTTTTTATGATTTTTTTAGTATTTTGAAATTAAATAAATTCTTTTATTTTCATGAAACTTTTTAATCATAAAACATATTTTAATTGTACTGAATATTTTTGTCAAATTTTAACTCTTTCAAATAATTTTAATTTAAAATTTAAATTTTGATCTTTGTTTTTGTTAGTAACTTTTAAATTTAACATTGAATTCATTGATATCTTTACTTAATTTTTAAAATTTTCAAAATTAATACAGGGCTTTTATAAAAGGTCCAGAACACGTAAGCTTACTAAAAATAATGTAAAATTTCGTAAAATTAAGTAATCTAGCCGATTCTGGACCTTTTATAAAAGCACTGTATCTGCTTTGAAATTTTAAAATTAAAAATTAATTTTAACCTTTTTTTATTTTATAATTATTTTTGTCTATGATCAGAAAAGTCAACTTCAATTTTCTTAAGCATATAATAATTAAAAATTTAAATAACAACCTTTTCAAAAATAAATTTAAATTCAAATTACACAATTAAATTTTTTTGTTCTATTTGAACTTTTAGTGAAATTTAATTTAATTTAAAGAGAAATTTTTTATTGAAATAAGACTAAAAAATTAAACAATTAAAAACACTTAACTATCATATAAAGATAAAATCTCGATAATCTCATCTAAAACGGGTTCCATAAGCTTGAAATAGCCCTGATCAGTAAAATGCAAATAATCATACATATCAGTGTGACTAATAGTTCCGTCTTGCGGACTTATAAACTCGTGAACTTTTGATGAACATAGAAAATGAATTCGTTTGTCTGTAATAGTTCCATTTTTTAAGCTTTGTTCCACTGTATCATTCACTCGGTTTATTTTTTCTCGTACACTGTTAATGTCGCGACCGCGTGGGGGAATAGCTAGAATAATTATGTGACTTTGGGGCAATTTTTCCCTCACACTGGCAACAATTGTGATTATACCTTCAGCCACTTGATCAGCAGTATGATCATTATTATTTGTTCCAACCAAAAGAACAACGATTTTGGGCTTATTTTCAAAATCAAGCTCACCATTCTTAATTCGCCACAAAACATGCTGTGTTTGGTCGTCGTCTATTCCGAAATTTAAACAATGCAAGGGCTCTAAGTTGGTTTTCCATATCTAAAAAATCTTGGTTATTTTTTTAAATAATTTTTTTTTAACAATTACTGTCGAATTTTGCATCTGCTGAATTAGACAGTCGCCTATAAAAACAATATTGGGCTCATGTCGCTTACAATCATCCAAGAATCGCTCATGCTAAAGATTTTTAAATTTTTTTAAATAAATTTTCATTTAAATGTGTTTAAATTTTTTACTTGACTTATCCACCGTCCATCGCCAACTGAATCTTTCATTTGAGAAGGTATAGTAGCCGGATTTATCATTTTTATTGCTAATTTTGCCAATATGTATGTAACTTAAATTAAGCAAACTTTTTATTTGAATTTAATTTTGTTAAATAATTTACAAATGAGTATAAGTCAAACATTATGTAAAATTACATTTTTTTGTTTTTTAAAAATTATTCTTAATTTTATGAAGATCAAGTGTTTGTATTTAGTATCTCTATAATTTTATAGATATGGGAAAAAATTTGAGCAAAATTTCTTATTTCCGGAATTTCAACCTGGAAAACAGAATTTCAAAGCATTTGGAAAAGAAACAATCTGCTGTTCAACTATCACCAAGACATCCAAGTACTCAAGAAATGTTCAAAAAAATCGAGCAAAGCGCACCGGACATAGATGAAGTAATGGAAAATAAACTGGTGGTGGAAAAAAGCAAAGATGTCAAAGTCTTTCTAAATGAACGGGTCGAAATAAAAAACGATAAAGATAGACGACCTAAAAAAGAAAATGAGTTCTTTACAGAAACGTTGAGAAATCTGGATTATGAAAAATATGGCTATGTTAAACCGGAAAAAATAAAACACGGATTTATGACCCTACGTCAATTTGATGAAACTATTAACAAATATGCAATCACAAAATCTATGGAAGAATTTAATGAGTTAATTAATAATAATAGTATTGAAAAAGATCATATTCCGATTTTAATTGAGTATTATAAGCCATTTTATAAACTAAATCCAAATAAAACTAATTCTAAAGGAGAAAAAAATTATCTTACAAGCATTGGAGAACCGAATTCGTCTTAAACTAAAATTAGGATCTATTTTTTTTAAATATTAAAATAATTATTTTTAGAATCAATAAAATATTTAAAAACCAAAAAAGATTCACAATAATTTATTAGCCAAAGATCTACTCAATTTGAATTTTATTTAAAGGAAAAGCTTTAATACTAAATTAATTCTTATCATACCAAATTTCAAATTTTGGCATATAAACTTTAAAATCCTTTAAAACAAGACTTTATTTTCAAAGTTAAATTTTTTTACAAAACTAAATATTATCCAAATAAAATATCTTCCTAAACTAGGGGAATTAATCATAGAATTTTCACTGAAGAGCAAATTTCTTGAAAATTTACGTTGACAAAATTCTAGATAGAACCTGTTTAATTATCTAACAACTTTTTATTGTTTATTGAAATATCCTTTTTTAAAGACTCCCGGGCGATTTGGCAGAGTCGGAATAGATATTTTAAATTTTTTCATTAACATTCGGTAGTTTTGGTTTCTAATTATTATATTTTCTAGGCAAAAATAAGAATTATTGAAATCATAAATTTTTTGGCTGGTCATATTTTCAAAATCTATTTCCAAGATTAATTTGAAAAATTTGTTATATATTTTAAAATGAACTTCTAAATTTATTTTTAAAATATTGTTTGATAATTATTATTATTTGAAAAAAATTTATATTTTCTAATGAATTATTGATACAAAATTTTCAACAATTTAGTAAAACCAGTAAAAGTTTAATTATTAGTAAAATTTTTTTTGAAAAATTACTAATTGAAATATATTTTATTTAAATTTCAAATTAATCTTGGAAATAGTATTGAAAATTGTGACCAGCTGAAATTGTCTCAAGTTTATATTGATTCTAATTTTGATCTGGGAAATATATTTCAAAATAATTAGGAAACTTCACTTTCAAATTTTGAAGAAAAAATTAAAAATATCCATTCCTGGCGAATGCGTTCAAAAGTCTTTATAAAACTATGTTTGAATAAATTTAAAAAGTTGCTTTATTTATTTCCCTTTTCTTTTTTTTTTTACTTTTTCTTAGAATAAATATTGACTGTCCGATTAAGTTTGTGAAATTAAATTAAGAATTAATTATCAGCATATTAATAAAAATCAAAAAAGATTTATTATTAAATAAAATAGTAAATTTAAGCTATCAAAATTATGTAATTTAATTAGTAAATTTTAACGATTTTAAAATTTTTAACAAACTTAGTTGAATTTCTAAATTCTCTCAAAAGTCAATTTTATTATAAAAATTTATTATAATGAATAGGAAAAAACATTATATTAATGAATGAATATTGTATGAAGTTAAGTTCCATGAATATTTTTTCGGGAAAGTTGTATTGAGAAAATTCTTAAATAAAAAAAAAGTTCAAAATTTAATAAAAATTTATTTAATCATTATAACCATAATTAATATAGGTTAAATTTAAGGTATAAAAATATTATCTGACAAATTATTCAACATGCTTTATTACAAATAACTTAATTACCGAAAGGAAAAAAATTTTCAACGAAATTCTCGTATTTTCTGAGTGTGAATTTGACTCATTTATTTGCTTAAACTTTCCGTAATTTTATATCCCCACAAACTTTTACGCATATTAGCAATTCTTGGCCGTCCAATGAAGCAAAATGGATACCGATTTACATATCTAAGTGATGGTATGTAATTTTTAAGAGTTTCGATACTATTTGCTTTTAAAATGTTGAACAGATCAATTGCAATTAAATTATCCAACTTTGAAAGCAAGCTTAAAAATTTAGAATTATTTTAGTTTAGAATTAGAAAATACAGACTTACAAATAACTTGATGGAACAATGGAATAGCATCTAGAAAAGGCAACATATTCCAATTTTGGCAATTTATTAGAAATTAATTGAATTGTTAAATTAGTTAACGACTGGGCATCGGATAGATCCAAGTCCACTAAATTTGGACACGACTTTACTAAACTCTCGATATCACTATCTAATAAGGTTGTTTTGCATCCTGCTAGACTTAGTTTTTGAAGACTGTTTGGCAAATGTTTGCATATAATATAGACAGATTCCCGGTCCAAGTTAGTCCATGCCATATTTAGACTTGATAATTGCTTGAAAAACTCCAGCATGATAATGATTCCATCAATTGTGAAACCATGACATGAACATAAGTTTAAAGTTTCTAGATTTTTATTCTTGCTCATACTGGTAAATGTCTCATTGTTTATTTCAAGACTTTCAAGACTCAGCTTGCGCAGCCATTTGCAGCAACTTAGAAGTGTGTTTACCGAGTTAACGTCCACAGTCGCATTTGTGAGGTCCAAAAATTCAAGTCTCAATGAGCTTAAATACCAAAATTAAAGTCAGATTTATAAAACAAAAACTTTACTTTGATAAATATGAGCTCAGTTGAGAATTTAAGTTTCTCAATGAATCATCATTTCGGGTTATATATTTTTTAGTCGATT
>QEOQ01000685.1:0-11111 GCA_010279815.1 Brachionus plicatilis | reverse complement strand
TATTTTTTTTTCGTATAACAAAAATTTTAAATTAAGAATACTATGAAAATAAGAGAGAGAGAGAGAGAGAGAGCTTTAGAAGAGAACTGAGTGGCATAATACGGCTTTGCGCGTCTAATTACGCTTTTTCAGCTCGCGCCAAGAATTAATTAAATTATTATGCAATGAGCCAAGCTTGTCCTAGCAGTACCAGAACTCAAAATTCACTTACCAATCATGGTTGGTCGACTAGGCGTTCATTTCGATCCATACAACGCATACATACACACACACAGACGGCTGAGTGTTGCTGGTTAGCAAATAGAGCTCGGAGCGTTGGTCAAACTTTTATTCTAAATATTAGCTCGAAAAACAAATCTAAAAAATAGAAAAAAATTTTTTTTTTATTTGAGCTCAAATCTGGACACATGGTTTTAGTTTAAAACGATGCGGCCTGAATTCGCCTTGTTTACATGTCTTGACAAATTGAACGAAAATCAAGCCACATTAGTAGTGCTGCTAGATTTTAGCTTTGGATATTTGTTCAAATTGGAGTCTTAGCATTCAAAGTGCGAATAAATATCGAGAGCAAAACTTGAACTTTTCTGCTAATCGGAAAGCGGACAAGGAAGACTTGAAATTTATTTGGGTCGAATTTCGATAAAAAAATAATTTAAAATTTAAATTATTTTCCAAATACAGCTGATTGTTGAAGCCGGGCTTTAATTAAAAAACCAATTAAATTTCCTAACTTGATTTGAAGTGTCTGAAAAGAAGAGAAAATCGACCAAGCTAATGATCAGTCTTCTCTTGTTTCAAACGGGCTCTGAAATTCTTCACCCTTTTCTCTTTCTTCTTTTATTTTTTCTAAATAAAAATATATTTTTTGTTATTGTTTTATTAGCAAATGTTTTTATGAACTGAAAGTTATTCTGAATAAAAAATTCCAATTTAAAATGTATCCGATTTTTAATTAAAAAAAGTGAAATTTCATCAAAATTTAGGTTAAGTATATATTTGTGGAACGTTTTATCGAAGTCCGAAAAGTCCGCTTTATTCCATCACCCCTTTTAGTCTAAATTGGATAATTTTTGACAACCCACCGCTAGTATTAATACTCTTGCCGAAGCACTGTTATTAATTAGCCCCCAAAATAAACAAAATATGTTTTTTAGTACTATGGCAATGACGGAATAGCAAAGTTGCACAATTATTTTTTTCCTTTTTTTTTTTTCTCTTTTATTTGAGTGCACCTCTTAAATTGGCCAATTTGCCTAGAGAAAAAAAAAAAAATTCGGTGCCCACAGAGCCCATTTCCTCTGCGGAACTACACAAATTACTTTCTTGCTCGCCTAATTTTGTCGCTGTTGTCGATTAGACTCACAAAGCCTGAAATAATTTGTGACAAAAAAACTGAGCTGACCTAGGCCGACTTTGTCTCTAATTTAAAGCCGAGTTTTGAAATTTTTTAACTCACATTCTGAAGTGAAATTAGCCGCTTTTTTGTTTGAATAATGCTCAGTTTTTTAAACAATTTTTTCTTATATACAAACAAAAAGCAATTTCTTGATTTTTTTTTTTAATTTAAAAAAAACGTTTCCATTTTTCTCCAACAATGCTGTTAGGCCTCTTGCACTAGATTTATTTTAATGGAATAAGTAAATTGTTTATGGCACTTTGTTCAATTATTTTACTTTTTTTGTTAGTCAAGTTATTACTATTTTATTTTTCGATTTCCATTAATAATTGTTATTATTTGATGGAAAATCGACTAGTGAACAAAATTGGCAAAAAGTAGATGGAGAAAAGCAAATTTTAATTATATAACCTGATCGGATCTCCTCATGGTTGCGAAATATTTATTGAAAAAAAAAAAATAAAAAATATTTTCTTTCTAGAGCCAAAGTCGCTGGTAATTATAGTAATTTGAAAATAGCTTGCCGAATGTCTTTAAACAAGTTTTTGCGCATTGCTTCCCTCTCGTGTCCGAAAATGCTTAGCCGGACATTAGTTGACAAAAAGCATCTGATCAATTGATTATTTCGGGCAAGTCCTGAAATCGTTTAAAATTTAGAGAAAAAAAAAAGATTTTATTACTTTGTCACAACTGTTTGGCTGCCATGGAGCCATGCTCGAAAATAATTAACTTTTAGACACTCTATCCAAAACTAATTAGTAAATTAACTTGAATTTTTGAATATAATTTAAATTGAAATTCGAATCCCTGAAGAGAAAATAACATCTTTTTGGATGCAAAACAATGGCTGTCAACTGACCCCGGAACAAATTTCAAGTCCCAAAGGCTCAATCAATAAGTAGAACAACGCTTATTGTTTTTTTTTTTATTTTCTTTAGCTTAAGCTTTAAGAAAAAATTATGATTTACACTTTTTTAATAAATGATAAGAAAACTATTTAACATTATTTTTTTATTGATAGAGTAAATTTAATTTTTTGTTGTTGTTTTTTAATACCTCTTTTTATTGCCTTTGCCGCATAAAAGCAAGCGAGATTAATCTTAATCGCATCTCTTTGGCTCCGAGACCTTGTTATACGATTCGAATTTTTTGCTGATAAAAAAAAAATATTTTAAATTTACAAAAAGGTAAGGCTAGGTGTACAAAGGAATTAATTCTACTAAGCTGTGCAGCAATGACAACTAGATAAAATCGGTTTTTTTCGTTCAAATCAAATCCTAGCAAAATAAAAGCTTGTAGCACGATACTTATCAATTTATATAGAAATTATCTGTTCATTTGAAATTTAAAATCATGAATTTAGAAGGAAGTTTATCATTTAAAATTCATTTTGATTTTTAAACTTAAATTAAATTAGCGCCCTTTCTTATTTTTTTTTTAGGAGAGAGGAAAATTATTATTCGTAGCAAAAGATAAGTATTATAACTTGAACATAATTATTTTATTAAGAAAAAAAAATTCAATTAATTTATTTTATGAGTCTTTGTAAAAGATAGCTCATAAATTTTCATCACTTTATTATTTGGGTGGCGTACAGCGTTGATACAATGGCACCTATTATTAGGATTAAGAAAACAGGCATTATGAATAAGATCCAGCAATAGATTGGACATGATATGAAATTTTCGCACCCGGAGCAACAAGAACAACATTTTCGCCAGCATCCAATGCAGCAAGTACAGCACTGGAGCGATTGGATTTCGGTCTCTCTGTCATAGTGGTTGTGGAAACCAACGAGCAATTTGCGTGAAGTGTCTGCATAGGGCAGTGGCGAGATTGGTTCGGCGTAATCGGACTGATAGTCGTAGTCTTCTTCAATTATGGCTTTGGGCTTTTGAGGCTTGGATTCCTCGCTGTTTTGGTAATAACCAAGTGACGAGTTCTGGGTCGCATAAGGCTGAGAAACTTGATATACTGGCTGAGATACAATGGGTTGATGGGCGCCCGATACTATAATGGGTCTTACGCTATTAGGTGAAGTATTTAGCTGAATCAGTCTATTTGGATAATAAGCCATTTTATTTTTGTGACGAAAATTTAAAAAATTTATTTTCAACTATTTATTTTAATTCAAAATAATCAAAAAAGGTAAATTGTTTAATTGATGTTTAATTATATCTGCTTGGTTATTTAAGAGAACATGAAACCATTAAAGGCTTTAACATGATGGCAAATTTAATAATATTTTTTTTTGTACGTAATTTCAAAAATTGCTCTAAGTTTACCGAAAGTCCATTTAAAAATTAAATGAAATTGTTGTGTTTCTAAATTTTGGCCGTTTCAAATAAAATTTATTTAAAATTTTTTTTATTTTTATTTACCTGAGAAAGTATCTTTTGAGAAAAAATTTCTAGCACTAGAAATGAAAACATAAATTGAACTTCTAAAATCAGAGCGGCAGTTTAAACAAGCAATTTGCTTAAATTAGATTTTTTTTACTCGGAATTTCTAAGGCTAAAAAAACGAGTTGAAATTTGTATTTTTTTTTCAAGTAGTTCTAGCAATCAAATCGAAGAAAGTCGGAACAAAAAGGAAAAAATACTTTAAATATTAATTATTAGCTGAAGGAAATATGTTCAAATTAATATTAGAGTTTATTTATTGGAAAATAATGGCTTTTAAATTAGTAAATGTATTGATTTTTATATAATTAAGAAATTTAAAAAATTTAAATGATTCAAATGAATTTCTTTTAATCTAATCATGTTATAAAAATATTTAAAAAGATAAATTCAAAAATTTGAACTAAAAAAGGATTTTTTTTGTAAAAAATATTTTCTTATTTTAATTTAATTTTAAATAAAATATTGTTCTAATTTTTTATTATAAACCATTTATAAATTCTAATGTATTTTTGCTTTGAGTTTATAATTTGAAAAACTCGCAAAAAGGGATAAAATTTTTTTAAATATATTGATTAAATTTAGATAATACTGAAATAGTAAATGTTTTATTTATTTTTTTTCAAAATTTACTGAACGGTTTAACAGAAGTAATTGAAAATTTTTACCCTTAAAAAATTCAACTTTTTAATATTGTATTTCTTTTTGAAATTTTAAGATTTTATTATAGTTAGGATTCTGAAGTTTGTTTCAATTTGATTTTTCGATTCAGAAAAGTTCAAATAACCTTTTTTACTTTTAGGAATTATTTTATTCTGTAAAATGCTTAATGTTTAAGCAGCTTTTCAATTGAAATGAAGACATCAACCTCAGTACGATTTTAATTATCTGAAATTTGTGTAAATATGTTGAAGCTTTATTCCAATAAAAAAACCCAAAATTTTTAGAAATTATTTTCCATGATTTTATAAATTCAATTTCATAAGTATATTTTACTGATATGCAAAGCTTTTAGAAACATAATCATTTATTTTTTTTTATTTTGAAAGCAATCTCATAAATTAAGAAAGGACTAAAGAACTTTTTTCAAAAAAGAAAATAGCAATTATAGGAATCATTAAATTTAGAATCGAAACAAAATTTCTTAATTGAACAAAAATTATTTTTGCAAATTTTCAATTTCAATTCAATCTTAAAAATAATAAAAAACAAGAGAATGAGTTTCAAGAATTTTTTTCAACTTTAAAAAATCATTCGTAAATTCTCGAATCCAAAATTAATTGTTCTGAAAATATTTATTTACTTAAATGAGTTTGATGTGTTCATTCTTTTCAAATGAAATAAATAAAAAAAGATAAATTTAAAAATTTTGTTTATTACTTGGATAAATCAAAAACTGATAAAATAAATTTATCTTTTTTCTCATACTTCTTTTAATATCTCAATAAAATGATCTAGATACCAAAAATGTTCAAAAAATCAAAATTATAATTTTTCTAATCATTAAAATTACTTTTTAATTTTATATTTTTCAATATGATTTTTTGAATTACTAATTGAATATTTTATTATACTTTTAGCCTATAGACTATTATAAATTTTACCTGCCTATCATGAATAAATTCTTAGGAAAAAATATTCTTTAGAAAGAAAAGGCCAAATTTAATTTGTGCCCAAGTTAATAGCTATAGTCAATTTTAAAAAATCGAAGCAATTTTGATCAAATTTATATCTTTAAGCTCATTTAAAATATTAAAAAATAAGGATATTTTAAATTTATTTAATATTCATTTTTTATACAAATTAATTTTAATCAGTACTTTTAAATTTTCTTTCTGAACTAACATTCCAAACTGCCAGAGTAATATCCGAACTTTATTTTTAATAATAATAATAATAATTCTTTTGAAATTCACATTGTTAATATTTGATTAACTTTTTTAATAATTGAACTAATTTTTAATAACAAACAAATTATTTTCATAGTTTTAACAATCGAGACTAACCTCAAATTGTATGCTTGAACAATTTTTTCCTAACTTTCATAGTGTCAATGTGCAAACCATACAGGACACTTGATTATATGAAAAGTTTTGAATTTATTAGTGACACAAAAAATATTTTTTTATTTTAAAACAAAAAAATTTTTGAATGATTTTCTACTTCTTGCATAAAAAAAATCTACAATTTAAATGAAAGTAAAACTCAAACTTTATTTTGAAATAATTAGACAATTAATGAAAAATTGTATAGAATTTAAAAGTTTAAATTTATTTTTGTTTGACGATTATGTCAAAACTCACCAATAATATTGTAGAACATACAATTACAGTTATTAAGTTTAAATAAAATCTTGATGATTGCAAACAAAAAGTTTCTCTAATATATAAACTAAATATTTTAACATTTAAAATTTTAAGACGATTCAGATTTAAAAACATAAATTTTTATAATCAAATTTATTATACCATAAATCGAGAACATTTTGAAATTCAAAAAATGACTTGAAAAAGGCTAATTTTTTGTTATAGTATTTCTTGAAGAATTTTAAATAAGATTGACATGCAACAGTTCTACTATAATCTTAACGAGCCTTGAGGATTACTTGCAATAATATGGTATTTATCACTTATATGACTATGAAAAAATAAGAAAATTTTATTTATTTTTTTGTTTTATTTTATTCATTTGTTTATATGTGTCAGATTAAAAAGCATAAAATTAAAAATAAAATAAATTAGAAAAAATATATAAAATTTAGAGTAAAATCAATTAAAATGTAATATAAAAAATATAATAAAATAAACTGAAATGAGTTATCACGTATTTAAGAAATGAGAGAAGAAAAAACCAGGTAACAATTTTGTAATGGAGTCGGATAGTCGATTTTTATTTATTTTAAAAATTAGGCAATAAGGTAATATCTATTAATACTTCAGGACATTCTATCATTGAGAGTGAACTTTAACGAATAATTTTAATTAAGTTGTTCTTTCTTTTAAGTTTTCTAAATATTATTTTATCGATTCACAAATTCCATCTTGACTGTTTTTCCTATCTTCAAGCTTGTTTTCTCTAAGTTTCTCGTCCATTACTTCTTTAGTGGCTCCAGCTGACTTATTGCTGTTCAACTTCTCGAGTTTTGCCAAAACCTTATCCGGAATCATCACATCCTTAATTAAAAAACTTGGATCAGGTCTAGCTTTTACTTCGAAATTAGCCTCAGCACTAATTACGACTACTCTAGAAGTCGGTGGCTCGAACACTGAGAAGAAGAAAGAATTCAGTCTTTCGCAGATGAAAATTCTTGGTTGAGTGCATATTATTATTTATTTAAATCGTTTTACTGTACCAAGCTTTAGCTCCTGCACAATAATATAAATATAAACGGTCTGGTCGACTATGTAAACATATGTTCACAAATTATGTGAACAATCGACTCAAGACGACTTAGTGAACAATGATGCTGACCAAAGCCATGTTCACAAAAAATTCATTAATTTTTTTTTTCAAAAAAGTGATTTAAAAAATTATGTGAACAAAAATTTTTTGTTAGTGAAAAAATTTAAATTTTTTTCTCTCTTTATTTCAACATAACGTTTTTAACTTATAATATTTTAATTTTTATTTTATTATATTTTTTTTTATTTTTATTCTGAAGGAGCACTAACTTGATACAAAAAAGCAAATAAATAAATAAATTTGCAAAATTTTTTTTTTAACAAAAAAAATTTAAAGTCAAGTCAAATGACTTGACTTGACTTTGACTTGATGACTTTTGCCCAAGTCTGCTTTTCAACAACTCTGGATTTTACCAAATTTTAGTTATTTTAACGTAAATTTACATAAAATTCGATTTAAATAAAGGTAAAAATTGGAAAAATATGGTAAAATTTAAGGAAAAAAGGTAAAAAAAAAAAGTAAACTTTGTTATTAAGATCTTTAAAGAAAACATGGATTCAGGATTATACAGGGAGATATTAGCCGATTTTTTAGTTCTTTTTGCTATTAATATGTTTAACTTATATTTAAATTACATCAGGATAACGATCCAAAGCATATGTGATTAATTTGCTAAGATTTTTTAAATCAAAATAATATAATTTGGGTAAATTTTATTTTAGTTTTTTTGCTTCTAAGTAGAGAGTTTGCTAGTAATATTTTAAGGCTAAATCTCCATTCAAGTGGCCAGACTTGAATCCGGTTAAAATGATTTGGAACGATCTTAAAATTTTGTTAGGAAATGGAGATTTCAAATGATGAAGATGCTATTGCTGCTATCCGTGAATTTTAAAAGACTTTGAGTCCAGAAAAATGTAAGAGATATATTTTACATTTAAAAAAGGTTATTTCTATTGTAATAGCTTAAGATGGGGAGTGATCAAATCATTAGTATAACATAAGAAAAAAATATGCTTAATTAAATTTAATAAATATTCTTAAATTTAGTAAATATTATTTTTACTTATTTTAACTTAGATTTACGTAAAATTCAATTTTAATTAAGGTAAAAATAGGTAAAATTTAGGAAAAAATAGTTTAAAAAAGTAAAAAATACTAAATTTTTGGAATATTTATTATATTTACCGTAATGCCTTGCCCCCTAATGCGGCATTTATTTTCAGAATTCTGGATTTTAATGCATGCATTTAACCCACTTTTTTTTCCAGATACGCTGCGACTAAAAATGCTGCAGTTAATGTCAAAATTTTGGTAAAAATGCCGCATTAAATATGTAAAAAATAATAAAAATATATTTTTCTATTTTTTCTAAATTTGAAACACAAAAAATGTTCTTCGGACATAATGCATGCATGTAAAGTTAAAATTTTGAGTTTTAATGCTAGTTTATTAAATTCATTTTTAAAGCTTTTAAGTGTCCAATTTTTTTTTTATAATTTTTATAACTATTATCATAATTCTTACAATTATATTCAAAACTGCAGCATTCAAAATAAAAAAAAGATCATGCTAAAAATATAATTCATATAATTGTTTTTAAAAACAAATATTTTTTATACGGAAAATTTTAGGCATCTTGAAGTTTAGGATCAAAAAAATCAGATCAAAAAGTAATTTTTTTATAATTTTTGAATGGTACTTGATTAAATCTCTCTGCAAAATGCTAAATAATGCAAAAAACACGCTGAATATTAGAATAGGTTCTGCAAAAACTCTGCAATTAAATTGCGCAGTTGAATTAAATACTTTTTAATGACATGCATTTTCCTGCAAAATTGCAGAGTTTTTGCAGAGTCTTTTCTAATATTCAGCATGTTTTTTGCATTATTTAGCATTTTGCAGAGAGATTTAATCAAATACCATTCAAAAATTATAAAAAAATTACTTTTTCATCTGATTTTTTTGATCCTAAAATTCAAGATGTCAAATTTTATGCGATTTTTATATTAAAATACCGTTTTTTATCAATTTAAATAAAATTTCGTGACGCATTAAAACTCAAAATTTTAAATTTACATGCATGCATTATGTCCGAAGAACATTTTTTGTGTTTCAAATTTAGAAAAAATAGAAAAATATATTTTTATTATTTTTTACATATTTAATGCGGCATTTTTACCAAAATTTTGACATTAACTGCAGCATTTTTAGTCCAGTATTCTGGTTTAAAGTGCAATGCATTAGGGGGCAAGGCATTACGGTAATTAAAAATATTTATTATTTGATTATTTTTTTTTTAGAAATATGCTAGATGTAAAATTTTTGTAAAATAATCCAAAGAAAAATATTAATTTAAGTCGAGATCAAATTAATTTTTTGTAAATATATAATTATCAATTAATGAACAAGAAAATGAATTATGTTGAATTATAAGGTGCATTTAAGGCAAAACTACGTCACTACTCTGGGATTCTAAATTTTTTTACATATTCGTGTTCCCCATGTATGATAACCCATGTTTGGTGTTTTTTTTATGTTTCTACCTATTTCAGGTAGAAAGTTTAAAAAGTTATTTAACTTTGAAAAAAGGCGTTTTTTGATGCATAGCAACATTAAAAACCCTTTTTTCTACCAGATAGATCTACTCAATACGCACAAACTAATGAAGAGCTTTTTTTTATATGATCCCTACTTGCCAAGATATTTGCCTTTTTTTCGTTTAGTGTATCATTAAAATTATTTGTCCCGGACTTTAGTCCGTGTTTCTGTTTTGCTATGATAATTTTGAATATAACAATTTTGACTATCTCATCAAAATCCAGTGACAGCTTACGCATGCTTTAAAATTCGAGATCAATTAATTGTTCTGTGAATATCAGTAAGTTTTTGAAAGAATAATTCGAATTGGATTTAGCGATTAAAAATTTCGATTAATTCAGCCGCACAAAGATAATGTGAATTTTTTCTTGTAACATTTTATTTCTTCAGCTAACAAGTAGAATTTGAATAAGAAATTAAGCGGTAGCTTTTGATACATGAATTTTGTCTCCATTTCACCAATTAATTGAATAATTTAATTACAATTCTGATCTTAATTTTAATATCAAACCAGAAGATCCGGCTTCCACTTTGGTATTTATAATCGTATATTGTCAAAATTGTCAATAAAAAAAAGTCATATAAATTAAGTACAAAATTATTATAAGAAAATAGTCAAAATTAACAGATCCAGTTTGTTTAGATACTGGAATAAGAAGAATTTTGATAGATCTAGCCCCATCATTAATTCTTTTTAGTACATTTTTAATATTGTATAAATAGCAAGTTATTTGTGTGAATACTTTTTCATCAAAAACTGATAATGTCTGCTGTGCGCCTCCTCAATAAGATCACTAATTTAGATTAAATCTAACAGATAATTAATATGCTTTATTTATTTTTATTTTATTTTATTTATTCGTTTTCTGTGCCGAGCTAGAGCTCATTCAGAAAAAATTATTCAGACACGGAAAAGAGTAATCAATTATGGATCCGATTAAAGATTTATCTAGGTTTCTTAGTGTGTAATAGTTAAGACCCCATTTTTTGTTTGACAATATTTTTTTTAATCCAACTGTGAACTACAACGCTGTTTTATTTCATCAACCATTGGAGTAATGGTTAATTTTGAATCAAATTTTATTCCTAAGAACTTTATTTACTTTTGACTCTCAATTTTATTTTCATAGATTTTTAATTTTAACTCAATATTTTCCTTAATATATTTAGTGAAGATGAAGACAATAAAGCAAGACTTTTCAACAGTGATTTTCATCTTCCACTTGAAGAGCGATTTTTCTAGTTCGTCCTTGTATTTGTTTATCTTATTTTCTAGAGGGAATATTATTTCAGCACAATCAATTTCTGATTAG
>QEOQ01000500.1:0-12698 GCA_010279815.1 Brachionus plicatilis | reverse complement strand
TAGGAAAATTCCGTCGAAACAGTGGACTTATTTTCTTCCAAAGCAATTAAAAAAAATAAAAATTTACAATTTTTTTTATTTTTAGATCATTGATCCAAATGAATGCGGAATAAATGACACATGCTATGATTATTTTATGAGAACTAAAATTTTATCCAATTTTGCAGAAATAAAAACATTCACTTTGAACTTGAACATTGGTTTAAAAGACTATTCAATCACTCCAATTGTGATAAACAAAGGAAGTTTAATTATTGTTGATCAAACTGGTAATGGTCTTATAGGAGCTGTTGATGCACATTTTTTGTCTGATTTCAAAATTGACTCTTCAAAGGCTTTGATTGATTCTGAGTTAAATCTAGCTATCCAGCCTATTTATAGGATTGAACAGAATGAAAGTTTTTATTTTTTTGAAAAAAAGTATTCTCAACCAGGAATATTCAACATTTCGATCAACAGTGGCACACTAAAATCAACTAAAGCAGTTAGAATAGCCTTGGATCAAAGTTTGGAAGTTGTATGCGAGTCTTTTGTCTATAGAGAGATAAATTGTGGTGGATTATTTATGACAATGGTTGGAGAAAAAACATTTTTTTTCTCCGATTCAGAAACAAATCAAACATTTACCATGCTTGGAAACAAGACTGATTATTTAGGCTCTAGCTTTTCTGACTCTGTTCTTAATTACACCGGTGATAAAAACCTTTTTTTACTCACATCTAGTGAGTTTATGCTTAGTTTTGATATTAGAGGTTTTGATGTGTTTGCCATCCAAGCCGGTGATGTCACAATTCAGCTTTTGAATTTTTCATTTGGCGAACAAAATTCATGTCTTGATCAATTTTTGACCAACTCGACCATTTCTTCTTTGGTGGTGTCTCAAAACTGGAAACTAAATCTCAAAAATGGATTTAATCGAATCTATTTTTCTGAAATGACACGGGTGGGAAAAGGACAAGTTTTGCTATTAGTTCAAAATGGAACAGGTAAAGTTGGTATAAATGAAAACAGTCTTTTACCAGATTTTGCCATTGTTGAATCGAATGGAAATTATTATTTGAAGAGAATTGGGAAATTTTCATATTCACGGTTTTGTCTGAATCCAATTATAGATGGATTTATGTATAGATATGAGATTTTTAAGTGGAAAAAGTATGATGTCAGTAGAATTAAAAAAATTCAAATTGGTGTTGAAAATTTTAAGTCGGAAATTATAGAAATAAATTTAAAAGATGTGAATAGTATTGATATAAAATGCTCCAATTTGAACTTAGACATGTCAGTTAATTGCTTCATTTTTGCACTATCAAATGATAAGGACAACAATTTTTATCTTTTATTTGACAATGAGTTGACTAAAGAATTTGAAATTTCAAGTATATTTTATTTTGTTTTAAGAAAAAATTGATAGTTATTTTTGTTAAAGATGAATTTATTTCATGGTTTGGAATGGAAGTGCCAAGTTCACTAACAGACGTGGTAGAGGCTCCCATTTCTCCTTTTAATCAATATTTATTGCTGAATTCAGAGTTTCGTTTTGATTGTGACTTGAATTCCATTGAATTTTACGCAACGAAGGACGGATCTTTGAATTTTAAGGTAATTATTTTACATGTATTTTTTTAAGCAATTTTTTTCCTGATTTTTTAAGATTAATATTCGTAATTGCTTGAGATTAACTCCAAAAATTCTAAATAGAATGTAAAATAGAATGTTTTAGAAGAAAAAAAAAGTTTTTTCAATAATTAAATAAAAATTATGCATTTAATTTTAAATTTTTTTAAATTTTCACAATTTACTCTTTTTGAAATGTTCAAATAATTTCTAAATTTTTATGCTTAGAAGAATTTTTTGAATTAAAGTATTTGGAAATCTGGATTTATTTTTTAAATTTTAATTCATTAATTTTGCATTCCTTTTAAAGAAATTCGGGAAAATATTCTTTTATATTGTAAATTTCTTAGAAAAAAATTTTGGAAAATAAAATTTTAAATAGCTTTATATTTCAAAAATTAAGGAGCATAATTTTCTAAATAAACCCTTAAACCTTTATCTATTACTCTTAGAAATAGGCGAACTTCAAGTTCTTTTCTCTATTAAGTTATGTCTATCAAAAGCATGTCTTAAAACAATTCAGCAAAAAGTTGTCTTTAGTTTCCATTTTATTTAATAGTTCCATTTTTGGCTTTTTCTTTAGAAATTTTTTTTAAAAAAGCTTAATCAATTTTAAAAATTTTAAACAAATATTGTAAAATCTAAAATTTCTTAACCTTGAAGATAAAACTAAACTCAACAAATGAAAAATAATTATTTTTTATATTTTGGTACTTTTGTGCAAATGTCTTTAGTAAGTTTTCAACAAATTATGACAATGTTGAGCTTAATGAGCACAAAATCTCAAGTTAATGATTGTTCGGAAATGATTTAAGTAAGAGTCAAGTAATGAGATAAAAGTAACAAATCGGTTGATTAAATTCACAGAGACAATTTTTGAAAAACGATGATGAAAAATGGTCAAATTTTCGTGATCATTATCAAAATTCAATTTTTAAAAATGTTTCATTTTTTTTATTTTTTAAATTCAAAGAAATTTTTCATGTTTATCGAACCATGTTTTACCAAAATCAAATGTCATGCGTAATTCTGAAAAGGCACAATTTTTGCAGGTTTAAAAAATTAAGTTAAACAACTAATACTTACCATCAATTAATGATTACTTCTGCTTAAATTATTTAATTAAAAAATACTTTAAAACTTTTTTAATAAATTATCTATAAAAATTAATATTTTAAAGAATCAAAAGCTCATCAAGATACACATTACATATCAATTTTATTAAAGGTATCAACTCATTCGACTAATAAATTTATCTCTTACGTCATAAAAATAATTTTGATAAAAAAATCATTATAATTGACACATTTAATTAAAAAGTAAAGGAAAAAAATTTACATTAATTAGATTTTATTTTTAGGAAAAAAAGACATAGTTAATAATTAACAGATTTTTTTAAACTTTGACAACAAATTTGATACCATTAAAAAAACGGATATGATATTTTGTAATTTATTAAATTATCGAATATTTAAAGAATGATTTTAAAATATTTGATAGCGAAAATTAATCTTTTATTTGTCACAAGTGGAGAGACTAAAAGGGGATTAATTAAAAAATCATTCTTGTTTTGTTTTTTGATTAGTATTTTAATCGAATGTTCAGTATTTTTATTTAATGATCAGTACATAAAAATAATAAAACACGATTAGTAATACAGATAAAACACCAGTATAGAGATAAATAGATGATCAGTAACAATAATTTTTATCTTAATTAGATTTATTTTGAATTTTATTCAAAAAAAATAGAAAAGTATTAAAATAACTAATTAAAACTAATCTGCAGTATATAAAAAAAAAATATTAAATGACCTTGTCTCGGACTTATGGAAAAAAAAGTCCGGGCTTGGACTTGACTTGAAGGTTGTGACTTTTAAAAAAACCCTGGTCTCTATTTTAATGATCAAAAAAGGAAGCCAAAATAGCATTTGTTTGATTATTTCCAATAATAAAATTTAAATTATTTACTGATCATAAATTATTTTTACTTAATGATTAATTAAAATACTTATCATTTAACAAAAATATTTAACATTAATTTGATATACTGATCAAATGGATACCGATCAGAATAAACTGATCATTTAAATAGCAGTCCAACTAAAATGATCAAAAGATTATATTTTTTTCAAAGAATATTGTTTTAATTGTACCAATATTGGACTTGCTCAATAAAATATAATTTTCAATATGATAAATGTGTTTGATAAAATAAATATTAAAATGTAAAATAGCCAAATATCTATAAATTAAATTTTTCTAAAATTTTTATTGAAACCATTGATATTTCAATTTTTCAATAAGACTTGAAATTTGTGGCAAAAAAATATTTTTTTCCTAGATAAAAATCAATGCCATCTTTAATAAATAATTATTTTATTTGCTAGAAAAAAGTTTAAAAATATAAAAGAGAATACTTTTCTGCAATACCTAAAATAAAATAGAAATTAAATTTTTTTTAACCTATAGGTATTATCATTTGAGGCGTGTGGTTCAAGCATTTCATGCAGTCAACATTTATCAGAAACAGAAATTTTGCCCCAATTTAACTCTACCAATCTTGGAGAATTCAATGTAGACTCGGGCCTTAATAAAATTAATTTCTATCCCTCAGTTAAAATCACCAAAGGATCAATATTATTACTAACTCAGAACACTGCTAAATTGGCAATTGACCATTCAAGCCAATTGATGTTCAGTGATTATTTTAGACACAATTTTAGACTCTACAAATTAAATCATACCAACAATATGGCTCTGTACTTAAAGACCAATGTTAACCAAAACTTTCACACAAACTTTTATTCTTATGAAAAAAAATTCCACCATCTCGGCATTCACAACGCAAGTGTTACCTTATCCGGTCTAGTGGCCACTTCTGTCTTTAACATAACAAATGGTATTTTTTTTCCAATCTCACATTTAGCTGATTATAAATTTATTTATTTTATTTTAAGAAAATTTCATTGACTTAATCTGCTGGAACAATAATAAAACTTTAGATATGACAGTCAATTGTTCTTTGTATCTTCAAAGTCAATCTTCAGATTATTTAATTAAAATTGAATACGCCACTCAGACAATACATGAAACAGCATCCTCTGGAAATCGACACCAAAAATTACAAATACCACCAGTAGTCCAAAATCCATCGACCATTGTTGATGCAAAAGTTTACTATTTATTAAGTACTGAATTTAGAATGAGCACCCAATTGATTGGTTTTGAATTTTATGCCTCTCAGGCTGGATCTATTTCCATTAAACTTGAATCATTTGCTAGTTTGATTAGTCATTCAAGTTATTCAATAGCTGTTCCAGTGGTTTATACTCATAATTCATGGAACTATCAAGTACCAATGGGATACAACAAAATTTTTTTGCTAGAGTCTGTCCAGGTAAAAAAAGGGTGGTTTATTTCACTAGATATGACATCAAACACGGCCAGGATTGAAGTAAATCCGAATGCAAGCTTGTTTTCGGATTATTATTTGGAAAATTTGCATCTTATTAAGCTGAATTTCTATCCAAACAAATGCCTTTACTTTAGAGCGATTTCCACAGACAACTTTTATGAGAACATGATTCCTTTGCAATTTAAATTTGATACAATTGGAAAATTTGACATCAGAATTACCAATTTGAATTCATCTGAAATGTCGCTAGTGGTTCCTTTAGAAGTTACCAATGGTAAGTTTAAAATTTGTTTTTTTTTTCTTTTTTTTAACTATTTAAATGTATGTCTTTTAAATCAATGGAAACAAAAAATTGATAGTAGATTACAAAAAAGTTATTTTGTATCTTTTTGAGGCGGTAATTTATTTTAAATCAAAATTTTAAAATAATTTAATTAAATTTTGGCCATTATTTTCAACCCTAAAAATTTTATTAAGAGGAAATTTTTTTAAGATCTTAATCTCGTTCTGTAAAATGCGTCAGCTGATACAAATTTTCTATTATCCAAATTAAGTCTCTGCCAAAACCCAACAAGTTTGCCAAGCTTTTTTTGTATAAGCAAGTAATAAAAATTAAATAAAATATTTGTTGCAGAGACTTGATTAAATAATTTATAAAATTGTGCAGATCGAGTTTTAGACCTATATAATTAATTATCTAAATTTTTAAATTTTGATTTGTTCTGAAATTAATAATTTAACATTTTTTCTATATCATAGACAATTTATATATTTTTTAATTCGAACAGTTTCTCTGATTCAAAAAATCAAAGTTTAAGTTTTTCTTTAAAATTTAAATCGAAATTCTACTCTGAGACTGGGAATTATTATGATATTTTGATAGCGTGGCACTATTAAATAAAGTTAATTGAGAGTTTCTTGTTCTTAATCTTTATTTAAAACTAAAACCAAAACTGAAACTAAAACAAAATTTATATATATATAAAGAAAGGGAAAGAGAGACGGGGTCTAGGGAACAGAGGGTGTTACAATATTATTAATTTAATTCTAATCGAAAAAATAACCAATTTTTATTTATTAAGTTTCTTTTGTTTTGTTTAATTCAATTTTCTGTTTTTTTTTCTTAATGCAATAATTTTTAAAAACTAAAATTCTTATCTAATTTTTAAACTAGGGCTTTTATTTTTAAAGCCGAATTTACTTTAAAAAGAAATTAATTGAAAAAAAATAGACTACAAAATGCGATGAAATTTTTTTGATTGTTGAAAATTATTTTTTACATAACTACATTTTATAAACAATTTGTTAAAAAATTTACAGAGTCTTAAATCTGTAAATCAGTTTACAAAACGAATCACTTCTTTCTTTGAAGCTCTAATGCCACTTTTACATTTTTTTTTATAGCATCATTTGTAAAACATGTACTTACAAATCAAAATATTCAAAAGTGATTTAAGACTTAATTATTCAGTTTTGTAATAATTATTGAGAGAAATATTATTTTTAATAATTGAAAAAGCAAAAAATATTAGGAAACTTTATGCTAATATAATCATTTTTTTTTCAATTGTTTTGTAAGTCAAAATTTGTAAAGATATTTTTTTAATTTTACATCAAGGATTATTAAAAATTGAATCCTTAATTGTTAAAGAATTTTTTTCAAATTATGAGGCTATCAAAATTAAAAAAATTAACTTCTCTCATTGCTATAACACTTTTCTTTGGTAATTTCTTTTATTTTTCAAATGATAAATTTTGACTCATGGCAATAAAACATTAATTGAAAAAATTAACAATTTTTTTTAATTTATTAAGTTTAATTATTTTTTTACTTTACATTCTACCTTCAAAATTTTATTTTTCAACATCTGTATCCATCAACAATTAACTAAGTCCTTCTGTTCTAGAATTAATTATTTTTCCTGATTTTACTAAACTTTTTAAAATTTAATATTTCTACATATAATGACCTTAATTTTTAATTTTAAGAGTTTGGAATTGATACATTTTGTCCAAATAGCAATTTTACTCTTGACAATACAATTCAATGTACAATTTCGATTGCAAGTCAAGACAAAAACGAAAAAATCCAAGTCTATGATGGAGAAAGTCATAGTTTTAATCATTTGGGTAATTCAAAAAAAAATAAAAAATTTCAATTTTTAAATTTTTTTTGTTATTAGGAAAATATCAGTCATTTTTTGGTCTTGATTTTTCAGAGCTTTATTTAAACAACTCAGAAGACACACTTGCTCAGAGCGGAACAATTTTACTTCTCTCTGATGAGTTTAAATTTGATGCAAATCTAATAGGCTTTGAGATTTATTCTTTCAAACCAACATCAGTTACCTTTAAAATGTATGAGTTCAACTCATGTCAAGAATCTTGTTTTAAATTGATAATACAATCATCTCCTAAAATGCCTAGTTTCACCTCAACAAATGTGATTTCTCGAGCCATCTCCGAGGGATACAACAAAATTCAATTTGAACCTGTATGGGTCAAAAAAGGAAGCATACCTGTGATTGAAATTTCTGCTGAAAGTGCCATAGCGGTGGACAAAACGAACCAAGTCACTTTGTCTGACTACAGTGTTTTGTCAAGTAAAACCAAAAAAATAGAATATTTGAATAATTATAGGTACTGTGTAAACGCTTTGTTAGACACCAATTTTTATTACACAAATATAAAGTACAAAAGAGAATTCAATTTTTCAGCTAATCAAACCATTTCTCTTGGTGATGTAACTGTAAGCTTGGCAAAAAGAAATTTCAGTCTAACTGAACAATTTAATGTTACAAATGGTACTTATTCAATTTGATGCACTTAAAAGCACACCTTTCTGCACTCTGTACAAAATTTTAAGTTGATTGAACATAAAAGAAAAAAGTTGTTTTAGCACTTAAATGACATGGCATCATTTTTGAAGATATTATAGATTTTGATAAATAATTAAGTGAACGTTCATTCTTTTATAAAATAATTGGCAACTTTTTTTTTTCAATTTGATTTTATTTGATTGTTTTTAATTAAAAGGACAAGAATTATATTTTAAAAATTTTAAAAAATTAAAAGGAAAATAAAATTCATTTCATGATTGATTCATTTTTATAGATTGAACTATCTTATCATATTTACTTTCAAAAAATTAACAGTACGAAAGCTGGAAAAATCATGTTTTTTTAGGTAACAAAAAAATTTTTACAAATTAAAAGGCTTATTTTGTTCTTTCATTTTTAAAATACATGAATTAAGATAAATTGTTTGAATAAATTTTTTTTAATAATTTTAATATTCGGCATTAAAACTGGAGATTTTGGGAAAAAAATAATTTTTTTAAATTATGCTTCTTATTAAGCGCTAATTGTTGAATTCAAAAAAAATCAAAAACATTTTTTTGTGAGTCTCAAAAAAAATTCTTTACCCAGGTTTCTGAAGATAACTAACCCTTTAAAAAATTTTAGTTCTTTCAGATCAAAGTATTCAATGATAAAATCAAAATATTTTTTAATTTATATATATTCTGAAAAAGCACAAAATTTTCTTCACTCTGGTATAAAGTTTTATTAAAAAAAAAGGATGGGCCAATCTTTATAAATGAAAAAGCCAAAAAAAACACTTTTTTTCACTTGATTCGTATTTAGTCCGAGGGATCACCTAAGACCTCCCTTTTTTACTGTTTTCAAATTTGAAAATTTTAAAAGTAAACGTAATTGTTTTACATTTTTGAAATTTAGCTCATAAAGTCGTTAAGATTTATTTATTTGAAAGATATTAAAATTTTAAAAAATCAAATATTTTTGAGAATTTATTTATATTAGATATAGCTAAATTTCTAAAAAAGTAAAATCATTGATTTTTTCACAATTTATATAATTTTTAAAAATATTTTAATTTGAATACCTGGGTCTGAAATAACTACGACTTTTTAACGAGTAATTTATTTTTAGACCCCTGGGTAAAGATTTTTTTTTCTGAACCTTCCAAAAATAATGAAATTTCAAAAGTTTCAAAGGATGTAGTTTATGAATTTCAAGTCGAAAATTAAAAATTCAGATAGCACATAAGTTTTGAATTTTCTGAATTTAATAAAATTTTTTTCAGAAAATTAAAAATTGTAGAGAATAACTTTAAGAAGTCATTAGAAAAAAATGAGACATGATAGATTCTTGACTAAATATTAAAAGGGATTTAAAAAAAATTTGAAAAGTGTGCTTAAGAATCAAAATAAAAAAATTAAAAAAAATTTTTTAAAGAAAGATATTTTGTTGGTTTTTATTGTTTAAACCAGTATGTCTTTGACCATAAAATGAATTGCACTATTTATGGTCTGTCTCAGCATTCAATTCTTGAAGTTATTGCTGATTATGGAGACGGTGAAATGGAGCAAATAGAAATTAAAAATAACTTAATATCTTATTTCGGCGCAGCCACTTCACCGAATCATACAGACTATAATCAAGTCATACCCAGTGGCCAATATTTACTTACCAATACAGAGGCAAAGTTTGATACAAACATTGTTGGATTTGAAATGTTTGCCAAACAAGTGGGAACAATAAAAATTTCTTTAGTTCAATTTAGCACATGCGGACACAAAATCAGCTGCGGGGAATATTTGGAAACTACAACTTCAGCCAGTGGAATTTCATCTGACATAGACTCTTGGACTTATATCTTGGTAGCTGGATACAACAAATTTTTCTTGGATAATGTGTTTCCAGTCAAAAAAGGATATCTAATAAAAATTGATCTAAGTTACAGTGCTCGTCTTTCCTATGATGAAAGTGGCATGGCTCCTTTTTCTGATTTCATTCTGTCATCATCCACTTTGACACGCTTAAATCAAATAAAAAATTTCAGATTTTACCTTAGCATGATAACTGACAAGCAGTTTTATGAGATAAATTATCAGTTGATTCACAGATACCTTAGAGTTGGAGTTTATAATGCAACATTAAGTCTATTGAACAACAATACAATTGCCACTAGAAAAATTAACATTTATGGTTTTCAGTTTTTGGACACCTTTTGCTCAAATTCTAACAATACAGTTGACAAAGAGATAAAGTGTAAAGTAATAGTTGCCACACAGAATATGATGGAAAAAATTTCAATAGAATATCCTGACAATTCAACCAGACTCTTGGCTATAGATAATAACACCCAAGTGTCTTATTTTGGCTCAAGTGTTCCATGGTACATTGAAAGTCCGACCACAGTCTCAAAAACAGGAACATTTATCTTACCTTTGACTGAATTTAAATTCGAATCTTTATTGATTGGTTTCGAGTTCTACGCGGCTAGTTCTGGAAATATACAAATTTATGTAATAAAAAAAAATATTTTTATAAATTAAATTTTTTTTAATTAAAATTTTTATTTATACATTAATTTAATTTGATTTTAGATTGATAGTTTTGATACTTGTGGTGAAGATTCGTGTGCAAATTGGATCCATGAATCCTATCCAGATTATGGACAAAAATCTTTCAAAGATATGGGAAGTTTTTCGCTTTCAAGTGGATACAATAGAATAAATATAGAACCAGTGACGGTCTCAAAAGGTTCAATAATGAGGATTAATATTCCAAGTGGTCTTTTGGCAGTGGACACTAATAATGAGTTTTTGATATCTGACTATTTCTTAGTTTCATCCAAAATATCCAAGCTGAATATTAAATCAAATTGGAGATTTTACGCAAATTTTTTAATTGATTCAATTTATTCATTAAATTACATAGATTTCTCATTTACATTTGATCTGTTGGACAGTGAGACCTTTGGAGTCTATAATGTAATAACTAGATTAGAAAATTCAAACGAAATGTTGAATAGATCCTACAATGTAACTAATTGTAAGTTTTTTTTTAAAGATATTAAGCTTTATTAATTAAAATATGATAAAAAAAAGATTAAAAATAAGAGAGACACTGAGTGACCAAAGACTTACTCAAAGGAAATCACTAATATTATCAATCAGCAAACCCTTAAAAATAGAGCCTTGAATATAAATAGTTAATGAAAACTATACCAAAAAATTTTTTAAAATTCGCATAAAATATTTAAAAAAAAGTTTCCAAATAAATAAACGGATTAAAATTTAAAAAAGTTTTTTTTTCTACAAATTAAAAATAAGATAAGTATAAAATTAATTAATTGAAAAATTTTATTTTTTATTTTTTTTAATAATTTTATTGATATTTTATTTTTATTTGTTTTTTTTTTAATTATTTTAGGTTTCAAATTTCAAATTTTTTTGTTGAGATTTTTTGTTATCGTTAATTTTAATTTATCAAAAATATTTCAAAAAAAAAGTTAAATTTTTCAATTAGTACTAATCTTCAAAAAACTGACAATGCATTGAGATTCAACAAAGTTTGGTCACATGGTTAGGCAATAAGATTTAATCATTTATTCAACCTTTTCTTATGTACTTTTTGTACTTATTTAATTATTTATTAGATTCGTATCCAATTTAAAAAATAAATAAAGGACAAAAAGCGCAAAAAGGAACAAAATCTTGAAAATAAAACATATCCAAAAGTATTAAAAGTAAAAAAAAGATTGCAAATTTGTGATATTCTCAATGTCTTTACATATTTGGTCACTCTTTTACACTTTTTCATTTCTTGATGGCTTGTTATTTTCATTAAAAGCACCTAAGTAAAATTTTATTTAAATAAAAAAATGGATTTGTTCTTATATTTTTCCGAATTTTATTTTTTTAAATATTGTTAGATTTTTTTAATTACTTGCTCAGAGATTTAGAAAGTGTATTTGATAGCATCAAAAATGATCTACCCAAGGTTTGCTTTTTGGTCTAATTTTTTTTTATAAAATTAAGGAATTTATAAATTAAAATTTATTTTTTAATTGCCTAAATTATTTCAAATCAAATTTTACTACTACTATTATATTATTAAATTAATACTACTAAATTTATAATTAAGGACAATATTCTATTTTTAAATTAAAACTTACTAAACTTTTTTTTAAAGATAAATTTATTGATGCTTTTTGTCTGAATTCCAATAAAACCATTGATTTAACCATAAATTGTTCAATATTGTCGGCTACGCAAACAAAAAGTGAAATTAAAGTAGTTTTCGATGACCAAGATACTTATAATTTCAGCATTTCATCCGAGCCAATTAATTACTTTGGTACATTTGACTCAAGTGTAAACATAACAAATATCACATCATTAGACTACACTGGAAGCTTTGTTTTACCTAATACAGAATTCAAATTTGATGCTGTTCTTACTGGATTTGAATTTTTTGCCGCTAATGCAGGAACAATCAATATAAAGGTATTATTTTTATATAGGATATAATTAATCCTTAAAGCAGATTTAATTTTTTAATACCTAAAATATAAAAATTAAGTCGAATTTGACATTATATACCAAAAATAATAAAATAAATAATAAAAATTGTTTTTAAACAGTTAGATTCGAGCACGGACCTTACGATTAATATAATTTTATTTTTAATTCTTTTTCCCTTAAATTTTTTGAATTTATTTATACAGAGGACTCACTGATTATAATTTAATCTGGAAAAAATTTTTAAATTGTTTTTAAAAAACAATCTAATGATAAATTTTTATGAGTGTTAGTCTTTTATTAAATTTTTTTTTACTTAAATTCACACTCAAAGTCA
>QEOQ01000384.1:0-14322 GCA_010279815.1 Brachionus plicatilis | reverse complement strand
ACCACTTTATTTAGAATAAAACTATTTACACACAACGACGTCTTTTAACTTTAACAACACCCCACGACACAACATCTGGCGACGAGGATAAAACACCAACAAGTACAAAGATAAAACGCGAGGATAAAACGCAAAACAGATGAGCGAGGACTCGATCGAGAACGAAGACTACGAAGAAAGCCAAACAGAAGCGCCAGCTCTTAATCCAAAAACCACAAACACAGCTCAGCCAAGACTTAACCCACATACCACTAATACAAGCATCCCAAGCCGACAAGTCACCGAAATGACAGACACAGCCACATGCGGCAATTTCCAATACCAAACTGGAGAAGACCTTGCCACTGCTGGCTCAAGATGGGGACTGTGGCTCGAGCGGTTTAAACTGTACGTACTCGCTAAAGATCTCTCGCCCGAACGAATTAAAGCAAACTTTCTCCTAATGATAGGCCCAGAAGTGCACGAAATATACAAAGGTCTTAGAAGAAAGGAGGACAATGAAACGCCAGCAGAAGCGTACAAACTCCTATCCGACCATTTTACCGCTCAACGATCCGAATTCGCTGAGGAACAGAAGTTCCGGCACACAAAACGGAGACAAGGCGAGCCAATACACGACTTCGTCATGCGACTACGACAACAAGCCGTGTACTGCAGCTTCGGTGAAACTCTTGAGAGAAACCTGCTCTCTCAGTTCGTCGCAGGCTCGAACATGAGTGCCTTCCAAGAAAAGTGCTGCCAAACCAAAGAGCTAAAACTAGCAAAAGCAATCGAGATTGCTCAAGCCTACGAGAGCACCGCTCACAACATGAGCATGCTCATCAACCCAACAGCCGAAGAGCACACTTCAATACTGTACACCGCACAACAATCTCAAAAGCAGCCATCATCAGACCGTCAAGCAAGCAAGCAACCGACGCGAAACGGCCACATGAGAAACAAGCAATGCGGGTACTGTGGCAGAAGCTGCAAATCCAAAGAGACATGTCCAGCAAAGGGACAAAAGTGTCTCAACTGTGGCAAACTAGGCCACTACGCCTCCATGTGCAGGAGCACAAAAAGTCAAAAAGGCTCGTATGACCGCAGCAACAGGAGCCAAGTACCAAAAAGCTTCATACGACACATTGACACCACTGAAGCGTGCGAATCAACGAACACAAGTTCACACACACTTGACAAGGTAGAGTATGCCAAGTACATACGCTTCAAACAAGCGGAACAGTATGGTCTGTTCGCTGTCAAGGCGAGTAGCACCCGAATCAACGATGGACCCAGAGTAAACGTTCACGTAAACAACACTGAAATGCTGTTCCTGATAGACACAGGCGCACCAACCAATGTAATTGATGAAGAAACATATAGAACAATGAACCCCACGCCAACACTCGAGAAATGCAACACAACATTCTACGGCTATAAAGCCAACGAACCATTGCCAATACTTGGACATTTCGTCGCACAAATAAGCCATAGCAACAAGAGAATGAAGGCCGGATTCATCGTAATAAAAGGCCAAGCCGAACTACTACTTGGACACAAAACAGCCATAGAGTTAGGCATCATTCAGGTATGTAGAAGACTGACGGCCAACGATTTCAAAGGTGACCAAAGCCAACAACAAGAAAAATACAAAGCATTGTTCCCACAGCTGTTCTCAGACAGAATAGGCTGCATAAAAGGTGCAGAGGTCAGACTAGACATAGACCCCAACATAAGACCAGTCAAACAAAAACTACGTCCAGTAGCCATCCACTTACAAGACGCTGTATCCAAAGAGCTCCAAAAACAAGTAGACGAAGACATACTAGAACGTGTAAACTCAACCATGGGCCCAACAACCTGGATTTCAAACCTAGTAGTCATTCCAAAAGGTAATCCAAGTGAACAAGTCACCGGCGAAACCCAAGTAAGGCTGACTTGCGACGCAAGACCAATGAACAAAGCCCTACGCCGCACACGCTATCCAACTAGATCACTTGAAGACCTCATATACATGGTCAATGGTGCTGTCAAGTTCTCAAAATTGGACATACGCAAAGCGTTCCACCAGCTCAAGATCGCTGAACAATCCAGGCAACATACAATCATAACGACACACTGTGGACTCTTCAGGTACAAGAAGCTACACATGGGTATCTCAAGTGCTTCCGAAGAATTCACCGAATGCATACGTAAAGTGCTAGAAGGCATTCCTGGACAAATCAATTTGACTGATGACGTACTCGTTTACGGCACAAACAGCAAAGAACATGACGATTCACTATTGCAAGTTCTCAAACGACTTGAAGACCATGGCATCACACTAAACAGTGAAAAATGCGAGTTTGACAAACAACAACTGACATTCTTCGGTTTACGCATGTCCGCTGAAGGCATCGCTCCAACCGTCGACAGGTGTCAAGCTCTACGCAAAGCGACACCACCAGCCAATGTCAAAGAGCTGAGATCACTTCTCGGCCTCGCACAGTGCAATGCACGCTTTATCAAGAATACATGCACAATCACTGAACCACTTTGGCGACTCACCAAAAAAGACACAGAGTGGAACTGGACCAATGAGCACGACAGAGCCTTGGATAAGCTCAAGCAATCCATATCAGAAAAACACATGGCGTTTTTCAACAAAAAATGGAAAACTGAACTTATCGTCGATGCAAGCCCAGTTGGACTCGGTGCAGTACTCACTCAAACGAATCCAGACCTTCCAAGTGAGAGAAAAATAATCTGCTTTGCATCGAGACTACTCACAGAAACCGAAAGGCGATACAGCCAATGTGAAAAAGAGGCTCTGGCCGCCGTATGGGCATGCGAAAAATTTTGGCTATATCTCATAGGCTCAAAATTCACACTCATAACCGACAACAGAGCGGTCCAACTAATATTTAATAACGCTGCTAGTCGACCACCAGCTAGAATAGAGCGATGGGCTCTACGATTGACACAATTCGACTTCGACATTTGCCATCGCCCTGGTAGCTCAAACATTGCCGACTATTTTTCTAGACACCCTACTCATCCAATACAAGAGTTACCAAGCAAAATGGACAAAACTGAAAAATACATCAATGCAATTGCTGAGTTAGCTCGACCATATGCTGTTTCCATGAAAGAGCTAGAATCCGAAACAAGCAAGGACCAAGAACTTCAAGCTCTAAAATCCACAATCGAATCAAGCAAGTGTTTACCAAAAAGTCTCTCACACTTCAACAAAATTCGCAATGAAATCTGCAAAACCAGCACAGGACTGTTACTCAGAGGTAACAGAATCATCGTGCCAAAGTCACTGCAAAAACGTGTCATCGAATTGGCACACCAAGGGCACCAAGGAATTGTCAAAACTAAAGCACTTATAAGATCGAAAGTATGGTTCGTTGGAATTGACAATGCTATTGAAAACATGGTAATGCACTGCAAAATATGCCAATCAAATGTAGGCAAGACAAATTACGCACCACTCATGCCATCAAAAATGCCAGATGGACCATGGCAACAACTATGTGGAGATTTTTTTGGACCTATGCAAAATGGCATGTACTACTTCGTTAACCACGATGAATACAGCCGATGGCCAGCAGTTGACAAAACTGGCAGCACGAGCTTTCAAAAAGTAAAACAAATCTTAGACGAGTTGTTCGCAACAATTGGCGTACCAATCAAATACAAGACCGACAACGGCCCACCATTCAACTCATACATGTTCGCTGAATACGCAAAACAACAAGGATTCATTCACGTAAAAATCACCCCAAGATGGCCACGCGCGAACGCCGAAGTTGAGCGATTCATGAAAAACCTTGGACGAGTTCTAAGAACGGCAAAAATAATTGGCAAAAACACGGACGACGAGCTACGAATGTTTCTCAAAGTGTATCGCGAAACGCCACACTCAACTACAAAAGTGGCACCTGCCACGCTTCTATTTGGATTCGCTCATACATCAGGAATACCGCAAATTGACACCATGAGCTTTGAAAAGCTAAAAGAGCTCCATGAATATGCGAGAAAAAACGATGAAGAGGCAAAAAAGAGAATGAAAAAAGATTTTGACCTGAGAATGAAAGCCCGTGAGCCACAAATCAAAGTTGGTGCAAGGGTTCTACTGAAAGTAGAACGGAAAGTAAAGTCCGACCCAACATGGGATCCGACACCATACACAGTAATCACTGTCAAAGGCACAATGATAACAGCCAAGAGAGACAATAGACAAGTGACAAGAAATGTAAGTCTTTTTAAGCCGTTCTATGACTTTGGTGAAAAGATAGACAATGACCCCAAAATCATAATCACTGGACAATCACCATCGCACACACAGCCAGTGCCTCTAAGCCAAACCATGCACGACCTGGCTCCACCTGAACTTGACCAACAGCTTCCACAACCTGAACCAGAGACTCAGCAACAGCTCCAACTTAACCATGCACAAACAACCAATAAAGTGGGGAGACCCAGAAAAGAAGACAGAAACTCGATCCAAGCCAACCTAAAAGGCGACGTGACCGAACCAAGAAGGTCAGAGCGGCTCAAGGCCAAGAATCAAGACCGGCAGGAAGATGTGGTGTCGCAACCACAAATGCAAAATTAAGTTTGCATTTATTAGATTGCAATTTGCAACTTTTATTAAATTAAAACACATGCTTCTTATTTCAAGTTCATTTATTAACTAGTATCATGTATATTTCTAATTTCAATCATCTTCTAAACATAAGCTAAAAGTTTTGTACAAATCGCTCTTATTTACAATTGATCTTTATTTACACTATTTACAGGGCTCTATTAAGCTTACTTAAGATTTATCTACATTTTTATTCACGCTTTTTACTATTGTACTTTTCTTAATTTACAAACTATTTACAATGTTGCGCCGCGCAGAACGGCCGTTTTCTCTCACCACTTTATTTAGAATAAAACTATTTACACACAACGACGTCTTTTAACTTTAACAACACCCCACGACACAACAGCCCTCAGCTACATCGAAATCGTCGTACGTGCCCTCAGCCTCATCGAACACGTTGTACATGCCTTCAACATCATCGAAATCTTCGTACGTGCCCTCAACTTCATCGAACTCGTCGAACGTTCCTTCTAACTCAAGCACCAACCTGCGATGTTTATACACAAATGCAACATCTCTAAATGGAGAAAAGCTCCGCGAACTGTCACTAAGAGTTGAAAAAGAGAAGCTACACATCATCTTCATTACTGAGACTTGGTTTACAAACACATCAGTACCCAGTCTGACAAACTTTCATATTTTCCGCAGAGACAGAGAAAGCCATTCTGGAGGCGTCCCCATCTATGAAAACAATGAATTAACCTCTTCAGATCTGACATGTTCATCACTAATTAGCAAAGCCTACTGCGTTCGATCGGAACAAATCTGGTGCACAATTAAATCAAACAACGAGTCAATTTTACTCGGATGTATATATCGTCCGCCACCAAGCTACAACTTTGCAAAAAATTCAATGATTGACCGCGAAATAAATAGCCCTCTAAAAGCCGTCAAACGTGCACTCGACGCCAAAAAATGCCAGGGTTTACTCGTTACTGGTGACTTAAATTTTCCATACATTAAATACTACACAGACAGATCAGTCACTGTCACTGGTCCTGACGATAGCCCAGGTAACAGTTTTATTGACCTGCTAAACGACGAATCTCTAAGTCAATCTGTGCACTTCCCGACTTTTCGTAAAGCAGATGGTTCGATGACAAACACTCTGGACTACATTATTACAGAAACACCGAATAGAATAAGCAACTTAAAGGGAACAGCCCCGCTCGGAGCAAGCAAATAAGCTCACTTTACTCTTGCTTGGAACTATGAACTAGCTAACAGCTCAAACAAAATTACCTCAAGCAGCAAGTTTAATTACAGACAAGGTGACTGAATTAATATGGGAAAAACGATCAAAGATCACAACTGGGAGGAGCTAGTCGACGAAAAAGATGTAGTAGAGCGTTACGAAATCTTCTTAACCATTTACAACTCGGCTTGTAAGTCCTTTATTCCGCAAAAAAAGATTCACACCAAAAAAAAAGTGCCCCGTGGATGACACGAGAACTATTTAGCCTAATCAAAGACAAACGAACCTTATGGCACCAGCTCCAGTCTACAGGCGGCAAAAATCAAGCTATACAAGCAAAGTACAATAAAGTGAAGAGGGAAATCGAAAAGAAATCCCACATTCAGTCAAGTCCTTCGAAAACGATCTAGCATCTAATAAAAAGAATCCGAAACGCTTATACGCGTACATAAGCTCAAAACAAACAATAAAACAAAGAATAAACACGATCATCAACGAAAAAAAAGAAATTTTGACCGATAAAATCGATATATCAAACGCCTTAAATTATCAATTCAACTCGGTATTCGTCAAAGAGAACGCAGAAGAGAAAATGCCATTATTCGAATCTAGAACTAACGAACGCCTCAATCATATCACTTTCTCGAATGATAAAATCGTCACTCTTCTCTCACAATTGGATAGAAACAAATCTGTTGGTAACGATGGCAAACACCCGTATGCTTTAAAAGAAAATGCGTCAAGTGGGTCACAACCTCTAAAACTAATTTTCCATAGATCGATGAACACTGGAACAAGTTCCTAAAGCTTGGTTGGAAGCAAATGTGACCCCCTTGTTTAAAAAGGGAAACAATTCAGATCCAGCAAACTATAGACCAATTTCGTTCCTTGCAAGATAATGGAAAAGTTAGTAAAAGAAGAAACTATTTCCTTCCTCAACAAACACAACCTGTTATCGAAAAAACAACATGGCTTCGTCAACAAAAAAGCTTGCGTCACGAACTTTTTAGAGACTATGGATTTTACCACAAAAGCGCTCGCTTCAAAACAATCGTCTTTCTAGACTTCGCCAAAGCCTTTGACAAAGTTCCACACGAACGTCTCTTATTCAAATTAGGTAAATATGGAATAAAAGAAGAATTATTAAACTGAATAAGAGCTTTTCTCACCGACCGCAGACAAAGATTAATTTTAGGTGACAGTGCGTCCGATTGGCTCAAAGTGCACAGCGGAGTTCCCCAAGGCTCAGTACTTGGCCCAACGCTGTTCATCATCTTTATTAACGATCTTGCTGAATCTCTCAAGTGCACAACCAAAATGTACGCAGACGACACTAAAATTATGGCAAATTTAGGCTCAAAAAACACGTCAAAAAACTCTGTCAAACTTCAACCTGACATAGATACAAAAGTTAGCTGGATAACAACTTGGTTAATGATCCTCAATGCAGAGAAATGTAAAGGAATGCATATTGGCAAATCAAATTCAAAAACAACTTACACAATGAGCTGTTATGACTCGAACTTAACCGTTGATATTGCCACAACCGAACTCGAAAAAGATCTCGGAGTACTTATCTCTAACGATCTCAAGCCTAGCGCTCAAGTAAACAAAGCAGCTTCAAAAGCAAAAAGTTTATTAGGTCTTCTAAAAAGGACATTCGTTTTCAGAGATGCTAAACTCTGGAAAAAACTTTATGCGTCTTACGTGAGACCTCAAATTGAATTCGCCGTCTCGGCCTGGTCACCTTATACCAAAAAAGACATAAACACACTCGAAAAAGTTCAACACAGAGCCACCAAAGTCTCTCACGAGTTAAGACATCTTCCGTATGAAATAAGATGCAACAGATTAGGCTTATCATCATTATACATCAGAAGAATACGCGGCGATCTAATTCAAAAGTACAACCTCGAAAAAGGTCTAGAAAAAATCAACTGGCACGAAAATCCTAAATGCGGGGAACCTAGAGGTGGTCATTGCGGGCACTTTAAACGCGAAATAGTGAGATGCTGCAATCAGAGACACGAATTCTTCAACAACAGAATCGCATACACCTGGAATTCACTCCCAAACGAAGTCATAGAATCGCTTAATGTCAAGACTTTCAAGATCAACTTAGACATACACATTGGTAACTGCCACAGGGTGTCAGTCGCATAGCTGACGCGCTCTGCGTGATTCATCATGCTGCAGTTTTAAACTACTACTACTCCTACTACGTCTGAATTTCGGGTATTGTGCAGCGGCAGAGATGTTTCAACACATTATTGGTGAGGCTATAGGTAGCCTTGAAGGTGTGGTTAACGTGAGTGATGATCTGATAATATTTGGAAAGACAAGAGAGGAACATGATAAGAGACTTTCTAAGGCATTAGCTGAGCTTGAGACTAAAGGTTTAATTGTTAATGTGGAAAAATGTGAATTTTTTAAACAAGAAATTGAGTTTTTTGGAATGATTTTCTCAGAGAAAGGTGTAAGGCTCAGCAATGATAGGGTGAAAGCACTACAAAGTGTCCAAAAACCATGTAATCTAAAAGAACTTAATAGTTTTCTAGGTCTTCCCACGTCCTCTTCAAAATTTATAAATGATTTTAGTACACTTACTGAGCCGTTAAGAAACCTAATTAAGCTTGGTAAAAACGATTTGGCTGATTGGAGTGAGTTGGAGGACAAGGCGTTTCAGAAAGTCAAAAATTCACTTACAACAGATACTTTGGCATATTTTGACCCTAATTTAGAAGCTGAGTTAGTGGTCGATGCCAGTCCTGTTAGCGTAGCTGCTATTCTACTTCAAGTTGATCCAAGTGATAAGTGTAGAACGAATGTTATCGCCTACGCTAGTAGAACTTTAAGTGAATATGAGCGTAAGTATGCTCAAGTAGAGAAGGAAGCTTTATCATGTGTCTATGGTTGCGAGCGTTTCCATACTAACTGTTTGGTCATCAAGCCGTACAATTTATTTATAGTAAGGCGAATGGGCGATCCCAAGCAAGAATTGAAAGATGGGGTCTGAGATTAGCACCATATGACTTCAAGATTGAACACAGACCAGGTAAAGACAATTGTGCTGATGTTTTATCTAGGCACACGGATCAAACTGAGACAAGCAATGATGACATATTGGGTGAGATGTATATCAACTTTGTTGTGGACGAATCAGTCCCAAGTGCCTTTAAAAGGTCTGAAATTGTCGAGGCTACGCTAAATGATCAAGAGTTGAACCTTTTGAAACGAAAATTAAGAGATGAAAGTTTGAGCAAAGGAGAAGAAGAAGTTTTGAAGCCATATTTTGGAGTTATAGATGAGTTTTGCATTGCTGGAGACGAAATTGTGTTGAGACAAGGTAGAATTGTTGTACCAAAAGCTCTTCAAAGGCAAATAGTTAAAATTGGTCATGAAGGACATCTTCGGATTGCTAAGACCAAGCAGCTTCTAAGGCTCAAAGTTTGGTTTCCTGGGATGGATAAATTGGTAGAAAATGAGATTGCTTCATGTAATGCTTGCCAAGCTAATGTTGATTCGCTAAATATACCAGCCCCAGAGCTGATGTCTTAGGTTCCGAGTGATTACATTTTTGTGATTATGGATGAGCTTACGAGATTTCCATATGTTGAAAGTGTTAGATCAACTTCCAGTGATCCAGTTATAAGTAAGCTAGATGAATGCTATACTAGATTTGGCATTCCGGATGTTATTAAGACGGACAATGGTCCACCGTTCAACTCGAAGAATTTTCGCTTGTATTTGAAGTTAATGAGAGTTAAACATCGTAAAATTACTCCATACTGGCCTCAGGCCAATGCCAAATGTGAACGTTTTATGAGAAACCTTGGTAAAATGGTTAGATCTGCACAGTATGAAGGCAAGAGCTCAATAAGTTTTTGGGGTCCTATGTGTCAGCTCCACACATCTCATCCAGATTTGCTCCAAGTGAGTTAATGTTTAGGAGAACAAACTTTTCCAGACTCAATTCGCTTGAATATGAATCTAGCCAGTCTGAAGTCATTGGGCAAGCGATCGGGAATGATAAGAAGGCATTGGAAAAGGTCAAGTTTTATGCAGACAGTAAAATAAGGTTTCATAAGGTGGCACAACTCACGGTTGGTGACCACGTGCTTTTGAGACAGAAGAGGAAATCTAAAACGACGTCGTTGTACGAGAGAGCTCCTTATAGAATAGTGTCATTGAATGGAACTATGGCTGAAATTGATAATGGTCATAGACAAGTTGCTAGGAACACTTCGGTCTTGAAGAAGGTTATAATCTATCCCAGGGTAGGGATGAGTAAAGATGCAGGTGCGGAGGGTGAGCAGGTAGAGAATAATGATTCTGGTTCAGATTCGGCGCTTCAGGATTTAGGTTCCGGTGAGGTGTATGAGGATATGGAAGAGGCTGTAGTTGGGAACGAACGTCAAGTCTCTGAGGGCTTAGGTAGTAACAGTCATTTGGGTGAAACCGATGACAAACAGATAGTGGATTCAACGCCAAAACGAACGATTTCAAAGCATCATAGTAAAAAATCAAGTTCTACAAAGAAGAGGGCGCATAGAGCGACTCGTAAGCAAGTAAATTACAAGGAGACGAGAACATACAACACCAGAAGTAAAAGTTCAAGTTAACTGATGAAGTGGTTCAGAAATTTTTTATTGATGGATAGTTTTTTTGCGTTTTTTTTGTTTATTTATATTTTTATATATTAGTCAGGTTATATCAGTTTAGAAATAGTATTTTTTTTTATTTTGGTTTAGTTTTTTAATAAAAATGGGAGGATGTGATGTATTAGGTTTTAAGTTTTTTAAAAAAAAAAGAAAAAAATTGAAAAAACTTAACGCTGTCAGTTTGTAAAACTACAGTGTTTAAGATTGAAATATAGAAAAGAATAATGGATCCTTGAAATAGCTAGTGAATTATTTTCTTCAGTTTATGTTTAGCATGTTTTGGCTTATTGTTTTTGCTTGGTATAAAAGAGGGTTTTATAACTTTATTTTGGGGGTTTTTGTTTTTTTGAATAAAGAAATTGAAAAAAGAGAATTTGACTTTTTCTCTAGTGAAGAATATTATAACATCTTGTCCAAACGTTGTCAAGTTTATTAAGAGCAAAAAATTTGAGTCCATTTGACTAAACTGCGTGCTTATTATTTTGGCTTACTTGTGCTTTTCATTTCCTGACTTTTAGCTTACGTGTGCTTATTTTTTCTTTATATAAGTTATAAAACTTTATAAGATCTATTTTATTTTCAAGTATAATTGTTTCAATAAAGTTAATTTGTTACCGACAAATAAAAATGTGTAGACGTCTCAAAAAAGAATTTTGTTTTACACAACTGGAAGCTTGCATGTGAATGCACAATTTACTATATGTAAGTTTTTTTTAGTTTAATTAATTATTGGTTTTTTTAAGTTTAGTTTTTTCGTTATAATTTTGTTTTTGTTTATTTTTGTTTTGGATTTGGACCTCCTGTCCAATAAAGTTATAAAAAAACCTTATTGTGATTGATCCAAAACCCTCGAGTCTAGAATAGGACTTGAGAAGTCTGACTGGGACATAAAAGTCTACCAGCAGACCCATAAATATTACAAATGAATATGTTTTAAATTGATAATATTTATTGGTTTTGGAATTGATAATTAAAATTAATCTTTACTTAAGTATTTTTGTTTTTTAAATAAAACTCATTAAAAATTTATTCTCCAAACAATTGTGGAATTTCATACAAAACTTCCAATATGCAAATAAAAAAAATTTATAAATTTTGTTTCTAAATTATTCATACTAAACTTACTATGATCTATTTCAACTAGTATTGTTAATCAAATTGGCGATTTGAACAAATTATTCGATTTATTGGGATTTAAATTTAACATTAGATTTGGATTCAAATTTAAACTAAAAGAAAATTTGGATTCAAATTTAAACTAAAAGAAAATTTGGATTCAAATTTAAACTAAAAGAAAATTTGGATTCAAATTTAAACTAAAAGAAAATTTGGATTAAAATTTAAACTCAAAAAATATTTAAATTCCAAGATTAACTTAAATAATTCTAAATTCTATTTAAACCTACTAAAATTTTATGCTGATATCCCAATTCCATTGCATGCTCTTTTTTCAAATAACCAAGCATATTGCTTGAGTAATTTGTATTACTATATTCAACAGTGAAATATCAGCATTTTTATTTACGAAAATTTTCTAACATTAATTGAATTATTGTGGAAAGAGATCTTTTAATGTTTTGCTTTTTGTTTATCGATCGAGAAGTAAAAGGTTCTTGTAAAAAATCTTGAGTTTGACTCATTTTTAAGAATATAAATTTATTTTTAATAAAATAAAAAATAATATTTATATATTTTTGACCTAAGACCTTGATCAAAAAAAATAATAATTGGAAAAAGAAAAAAAATGGAAAAAACTTTATTCTTAGAATTTATTTGTTAATTACGTTTTAGAATTAATACACTTACTATAAAAACCACCAAAATAAATTTAAATTTTCGTTTTGATTTTCAAATGAAAGCTTAATAATTTAACTTTTTTAAATTCTAAATTGAATCGAAATATGATTAAAATTTGAATTTAAATTTAATTATTATTCTGGGTTTAAATTTAAACTCAAATAAAAAATTTGTTTAAGTTTAAACTCAAATAAAAAATTTGTTCAAATTTAGGCCGTTTAAACTGGCCGGCCAAGTGGCCGTTCAAGTCCGGCCGTAGACCGGCCGGCCAAAGTTGGCCGCCGCCCAACACTATTAAAAAGTAAATTCAAATGCTTTTTATTTACAACGCTAATTTCAACTAAATTTTATTTCTCAAGTGATTTTACAAAATGAAAAAATAAAAAAATTATTTTTTATCTTAATTTTTACAGTTTCAAATTTTTGCCCATTTTTGTTTTTATAATCAAAACTCATCAACACGGGTCTGAAAGGAAGGTAAATGACCATTCCAAAATGCCAGGCTTTCTTCCCCAAGCTTTTATTTATAATAAAAAAAAATATATTAAATTAATATTCAATTAATAATTAAATTCTTAACAGCAAATTTTTCTTGAAAATTTATCTAATTTAAGTCTGAAAAAAGTTGTATTTAATTTTCTCTCCCATAATCATCTTCAATTTAAATGATATTGTCATCTGATCATTTATTAAAATTAAATAAAAAGTTGTTCATCTTGATGGTTTCATCATTTTGTTATTATTTAGTTTGCTATGAACAATATGTTGCAGAAGTTAAGAAATTATTTTTTTAATTTTTTTCATTTAGTTGTTTATAAGTACCAAAGGGTTATGTCTAAAACATACACCTATCAAGATTGCGAAATAACAACACCGGGTGTAAATCACCAAAATTTTTATAAAAGTGAATTTTTTTTCTAATACATTTATTCCTAATTATCTGAATTTAACTATACACCCATTTATATCTAAAAAGAGGTTTTATACACATTTAACAAAATCTAAAAAAAAAACAATAAATTTACTTTAAAAACTAATTCAGATAGTACAAATCTGATTAAATTTTAAGATTTCTTATAATTATTATTTAATATTGTGGAAAAAAAATAGAAAAAGGCAAAAAAATCAGGATATATTGTCGATGAGCCAAAAAAGTTGTTTTTTTAAAAATATAATCAGTTTTGGGGTGTATCTGGAAAGTTATGAGGGTGTTTTTGGGTGTTATGGGATGTATTTTTTTCATTCGAAATGTAAAGGTGATGACAATTTTTTTTAGATGAAAATGATTGTATAGTTAAATTCAGATATTTAGGAATAAATGTATCAGAGAAAAATTTCACTTTTATAAAAACTTTGGTGATTTGAACTCGGTGTTGTTTTTTCGCAATCTTGATGGGTGTTTGTTTTAGACATACCTACCAAAGCTCCCTCAAAATAAAATATTAAATAAAAAAATATTTTAAATAAAAGAAAAAAAAATTTTAAATGATTAAATATAATAAATTATAAGGGTTAGTTGAATAGTGAAAAGAAAAGTATTTGAAGTTTCAGGAAAAAAGAAGAAATAGTCAAGTAGCAATTACACTTTGGAGTCGGGTATTCAATATATCTTGATTCGAAGCCAGCTCTATATTCTTCCACCAGCTTGATTTTATTTTATTTTTTATTTTTTGTTTCTTTTATTAACATTAAGAGTAATAAAAAATTTAAAACACTATTTAGAATTTTTTTTTCTCTTTAATCTTGTATATCATACTAAGTGAAATATTTTTTTTTCCGCTTATGAATCTAAATTAAAAAACTTCCTATCAAAATTAAATAAAAAAAAATCAGCGCTTTTAAGAGAAGAAATTCAGATTCAATTAAAGCTAATTTTTATTGATTATTTCAATTAAAAAGAAGCTTATTTGATAAGATCATCGAGCAATTTTCAATAAAATAATCATCATTTAATTTTATTTCAAAATTATTTTGTACGAATATTTTTGTGTTAATTTAAAAGATAAAAGACAAGCTTTTTTTGATATTATACAGGTTTTCGTCTTTAAGTCGAA
>QEOQ01000148.1:0-10031 GCA_010279815.1 Brachionus plicatilis | reverse complement strand
GTTTGCAACTTTATTAAAAAGTCCTCATGAGAGTATTTGCATTCCAGTAGTTGGAATATTGCAAGAATGTGCTTCTGAAGTAAATCAACCACAGTGTTTTTAGTTTATTAGCAAAATTGGTAATCTATTACGTAAATTTTGGTAAAATTTGGCAATTTCAGGAAAAATTACCGAAATAATCAATATCGAAATATCGGGATTGATAAGGCACATCTAACGCAATCTAGTATTATAAGGAAAGAGTCAAAATTAATCAGTTGTGATGATCGAACGTACTGGATACGTAATATATTAGATAAAAACATTAGTATAAGGATTAATAGGAAAGATTTTGAAATAACTTACTGGAAAAAGGGGATAGAAATAAATAACGAAATAAGCAAACTAGAAAGTTTAGAATTCAGTCATATAAATTTATTATTAAATTAAAGTGATAGAGAAAGGAATTCAGTAATGAATGAATATTTTAAAGCGATACAGAAGTGTACATTGCATCACACCTATAAAGTGTTAGAAAAGGTTCAATGAACAAAATATCTGAATTTTTTGATACAGTCACAATAAGGAAACAGAGATTTATTCTTAAAATCGTAGGGTTAATTTTTGTCATTATTATGTTTTGGTTCATAGTTAAAATAAAAGTAAAGATGTTTAGATTCATTTCATTTATTTATAAAATATTTAGCAGAAAAAATATAAGAAATAATCCGAAAATAAACAACACTGAAGAAATAGCTCAGGTTCAAATAGAAGAAAACAATAGCGAATCATATGAACTTGCAATTCGAAATATGTTTAAATTAACAGAACCAAATTCCAATTAAAAAAAAAAACAAACGTAATAAATTTAAAGACTTGGTTTAACCGTTTATGTCAGAAAAATATGGAATGTAAAAGAAAATTAAAGGTATGGTGAATGGACAGAAACAAACAATACCAATCAAGCAACTTACCTGGATATTTTTTTTTCTTTCTTCAGATGATCTTTATTTTTTTTTATTTAAACTTTAGGTATTTTGTCTCGATAAAGTAAAATTTTTATTATATTTTGTATTTTCCTATCATCAGGGTCGATGATGGCTTAATCCGAGGGATCTGTTACCCACACTTTAAGCACTCACTTACTTGATGATCAACTAGTGTTTAAATCATATAAAAGAATACGTGACTATTCGATATACGTGACTACGTGATATTTTAGAATCAGAATAGAATCAGAATGGAATTCTATTCTAGAAGATTCATCATTCCTAACAAGATACTGATGTCAACGCTATATATAAGAAACGAACACAATCCTTTTAAGCAGACATTATATTATTTTTTTTATATTAATTTATATTTATATTATTGCAATAAACTATTAAACAACTATCCTTGTTATTCTTCCAGCAATAACTTGGTAGCAGGGATAGAAACAACAATTGATCAATTGAGAAGTATACGAAACTAGTTAAATAAGATAAATTTTAGAATGTCCATTTTGGTACCAATTGACAAAAAGCCGTTTGAACTCTTGGCTCAGGCTCGATGCTTGGGTGCGAGATACTTGGTCTCAGATAACGATGAACTTGAAGAAGTATCCGAAGAAGCTTTCAATGGTTGGATTGAAGAAGTGACCAGTTCACAGGGTGCCAAAAAGTGCACCTAATAGACTTAATCATCAGATTAGGTACTTTGACGGCTAGTAATGTTAATAGAGTAATTAGCATAGAAACCGAACTCAGAAAAAAGCAAAAAGAGTTCAAAGAAATAGAAGAAGAACTCAGAACCATGGCTGAGGAACTAAATGAACTGAAGAAGCTTAAACTTAGCGTCAGTCAAACAGATGGTATAAACAATAATAGCCAAACGGGGAATCATGAGAGTAAGCTTTCACCACCATCAGGTTGAAGTAGCTCCAAGAACAGTACTGAAAGCAGCACTGAGACACAAAGGGTCTAGTGGATAGTGTTATTAGTTGATAACAAAAAATGTTATCAAAGTCCTCACCACCGATTATGTTATCAACTTGATAACATATTATGTTATCAAGAAATTTAGTTATCAAATATTTTTTTCTAAATATTAGATAACAAAAATGTTATCAATTACAAAAAAATGTTATCAACCAAAAGTTTTTGTTATCAAAAAAAAATTTTTGTTATCAAAAATAAAATTTTGTTATCAAAAAAAAATTTTTGTTATCAATTTCAAATTTTTATGTATACATTTTTATTTTTAGTATTATTTACTCAGTTCCAGGCTTGTAATAATTAGAAATTTCACCCATAATCAACTCAAAAGCAAGTTTACGATTAGTAGTACAGTTGTTATTGTACCTCCAAACGTATTCGTCAATGTATGATTGAATCATTGACCGGTTACAACCATTCATTTCTTTGAATTTTTGTTTACAGCTTCGCCAAAGGCTTTCAATTTTGTTGGTACAAGTACCTTAAAAAAATTTAAACATTAATCATAAGGTAATTGAATTAAAATCAACCTGAATAAAAAATAACCTGAATCAGGATCTATAAAATTATAAGTGTGGTTTACAGTTTGATGCTTAAAATTTTTTAATTTGCAAATTTTGTTGTATGAACTCCAACAATCGGAGTAAATAATTGTACCTGACCGACATATAGTATAAATAATTTGTAGTAATGTTATAGCTTCACGATCCGGTACAATGGTCATATAACATTTGCTTTCCGGGTCGTTTCGTTCCACTAAACCAAACACCCAAACTTGACTTCTTTTAAGATCTTTTCCTTTATTAAATTTGACACGAGCGTATAGGGACTCGTCAATTTCAACAATTTTTCCGTTTCCACCTAATTCTAAGCTTTTTTTTCCAATTCCTAAACTACACATTTGTCTTAGACGATAAAAAAGTGTCCCGATCACATCCTTTCCGACTTTTTCGTCTAAATTCATTTCAATCATACTAATACTTTTAGCAATCGTTAATTGTCCAGACCAACACTTTATCAAAGCCTCAATTATACGAGGTGACTTTTTAAATAATGAAAAAAATGATTCGTCAAAAGCTGTTTTGGATCTACCACAAGCTGAACATCGCCAATAAAGCAATTTGTTTTTAGCTTCCTTATTTCTTTTTTGAATATAAGGTTGCATAGTTTCGTTTTTTTTATTACATTTAGCATTGTTGCATTCTCTCGGTGGCAAAACTAAACCAAATTGGAACAATTTTTGGTAAGTTATATATTCCAGTGATTCTAGAATATTTTCCTTATTCATTTTTTAATGTAAATTGATAAAGTCTTTTTCGAAAAGTAAATAATAATTTAATTTTTTTCAATTTTGATAATTCATTCGAAATTTAAAATTTGAAATAAAAATTTTATTATTTTCAATTTTGATGATTCATTTAAAAAAAAATTTATTTCTGCAATGTTTAGAAAAATTATATTTTTATTATCAAGACAATAATTTTGTTATCAAGACAAAAATTTTGTTATCAAAAAAAAATTTTTGTTATCAAATCAAAAATTTTGTTATCATTTAAAATATATTGTTATCAAGGTTGATAACTAAATTTCTTGATAACATAATATGTTATCAAGTTGATAACATAATCGGTGGTGAGGACTTTGATAACATTTTTTGTTATCAACTGATAACACTATCCACTAGACCCGACACAAAATAATTATACACCCGCTTTTTTGGGTGATCTTAGGTACCCAAGTGTAAAAAAGAGAGAAAAAGAGTTGAAAAATGTCCCTAAATTCTATGGAAATATTAATGATGATGTCGATGCTTGGATTTTTGTAATAGAGAGCCAAGCGGCAAATTTAGGTATTAATGAGGCGGACCTGCCTATGGCTGTTATACCATTCCTAAGAGGGAATGCTCTAAGCACAATTAAAAACATGATCATGAAAAACAAGAACTTGAAATGGGATGATATAAAGGCGCATTTCAAGAGTTCAAATAAATTAATTCAGGTAGAATCGACGACACTTACTGAACTGATTAACCTCAAATTGGATGGTTCAGGTTGCGACGAATTCTTAATCAGATTTCAGAATCTTTGTGATAAGCTATCACGTACACACGAATCTGATAAAGTTCGTTTACTAATTAGAGCAGTCCCAAAGAGAATTGGTGAAGAATTAATGCTCAGGCAAATAGAGCGACTAGACGAAGCTCTTAATGTTGTTAAGGTAATGCATAGCTGCATGGGGAATACATCTTGCAACACAGATAAAGTCAATATGGCTCGGAATGTTGGCAGTAATAAATCGAAGGCTAGTAGCAATAAATTTTACCATTACGCTAAGAACGGTGGTAATAGACTTCAGTATTATCGAAAAACAGACACTGGACATAAAAAGAAGACTTACTGTAAGAGGGATGACATAGTATGCTATAAGTGAAAAAAACGTGGCCATGTTAAAAAAGACTGCAATTCTAAGTATAAAGACGAAGGTCACAAAGGATATTAAAAGGAAATCAATGTGGCAAAAGCTATATCAGCAAGTGAATCATAAGCCGATGAAGATCAGTGTAATATGGCAGCTGAAGGGAAATTACTTTCCAGTCGTGGGTTAATTGACGGGAAATCCATGAAAATTGCGTTCGATTGCGGCGCAACCGTCTCTATAATTTCAAACAAAATGATTGACAAACATGTAATGGAGACCATTTCGACGAACAAGAAAGTAAAAATAGCAGACAACTCTGTTCTAAAAATTGATAAAATTACCAAGAAAATAGAGGTAAACATAAGCGGACACATATGTTTTTTAGAATTCTGTGTGATAATCAAGAAAATGATGCACTACTTGGTTTGGATTGGTCTAACTCAACCGGTGCTGGAGTCTTTCCAAATCAAAATACAATTACATTCCCAAGCCAAACGATAATTTTAGATTCCAAAATGAATGATGACGAGAGTTCAGAAGGTATTCTTACAACAGAAGGAATACATGACGAAAATATATTCGAAGAAGAGTGGCCCTTAGATAAGGCAAGCGATAAGTTTGATTTTAAACCAGAGCAAAAGCTCAACGCAGAGGAATTCGAATATTTCAAGATGGCAGTATACTCGATGAAAAAATTTTTGCAATGGATGCCAAAGAACTGGGGATATGCAATGTTGATACTATTAAGATAATCACTACGGATGAAGAACCTATAATGTCTGCTTAAAAGGATTGTGTTCGTTTCTTATATATAGCGTTGACATCTGTATCTCGTTAGGAATGATGAATCTTCTAGAATAAGATAGTGAAGCAGAGCTTTTGATATGCGAGTAACGAAACGTTAAAAGATATTTTTGTCTGTGCTGTAATTGGATTTTTATCCAATAGATGTTAATTTTTTTGCGAATCAATTCGAATCTTATCCAATAGTTCTGCTTACTTTCCCCTCAAATCAGATTGATTCAGTCCAAAACCGAACGGTCTTGTTTGGTTATTAAGCTCGTCTCGACTTGGCTCGTTCCTCGCAATAATTCCATTCTGATTCTAGAATTAATGCGAGGCGTTTTAATTAATAACATATTAATAACATTAATAATATAGTCACGTATTCTATTATATGATTTAAACACGAGTTGATCATCAAGTAAGTGAGTTCTTAAAGTGTGGGTAACATATCTATTGATGACGGAACCTTTTGGCCAATTTTTATTATCCTTGATTTTGTCAAGGTCAAAGACACTAATTGAAAATTTTAAAGATTTGAATTGATTGTGAACTGTTTTTAATTGATCAAAACTGTAGGTTTTAACTATCGAGTCGATAAAAGTTTTGACACTCTTATTTTCTTCGTCGATATGGATACGGCCAATGTAAATGTCAACTTTACGTTCAAATGATTTTAGGGCTATGTTTTCACCTTGACCAGAGTACTTGATGTACTTTCCAGTCGAGAAAAGAACATTTTTTTTTTCTTTGGACCAGCAACTTTGAAGCCATCGTCACTACCAGTTGTGACAGGTTTAGAAGGAACCGTTGGGTTTGAAGAGTCAAAAATTTTTGATCTAATCTTATTGATATTTGATATTAACGGAAGTTGGTTGAATATCTTCTTCAATTAAAGATAATTTTTACATAAGTTGAACAACCCTTTTATAAGAATTATTGGCATTTACTAGAGGAAGACTCGGGAATTGCATTGAATACGATATTGGTAGTAGTGATGATTGAATTTGTTATGTATACGTTCAATGCCATTCTCAACAGTACATAATAGATATTCGACTGGCGAAGAATGATTAACACCTTTAGCAAATAAACTGACATCTATTTCTACTTTTGTGTGTGTCGTAGCATTATCAACTAACAAATCAATTTCAAAATTGGAAGCTTTTAAAACCTCACTATATTTGAAAAGAGTAAATAGTCTTCTAAATTGGTAAAGAAAGGTTTCATTATCAAAGTAGTTATCTTTTTTTGGAGTTATCATAGAACCAGCAGACCTTATAAATTATCAAAAAAAAAAATTAAATATTAAAGGTAAGAGACTTTAATATTTTTACCCTTTAAAAAAGTAGATATCTGAATTTACCGCTTTTAAAATAGGCTCATTTTTAATAGCATCATTCCATACTTTCTCGTTTAATTCAAACACTGGCAATAATGGATGATTTGTTATAAAATCACTTAACATTTTACTAACCCCTCTCCCTTTATTAAAAAAAGGACTATATTCGTGATGAAGCCATCTTTCTGACTGAACTTCTTCTTATCTAAATGTGGTTTGATCATGAGAAATGATAATTCCAGGACATTCTTGTGTAAATTTCCAAGAAAAGATTTGTTCTTTGCCTTTTTGTTTCTCATTTTTTATTAAAAATGAGAAACTCTACTTAAGGTCCTTAAAATATTTAACAAAATTGGCCCTAGCTACCTTATTGTCTTCACGTTCATGGTCATCAATAAATGGTCTCAATTTATTCTTCCCCCCAAAAAATCCCAAAGAATATAATAACTTATTTAGACTTCTAAAGTTTAAAAGCCGTTGGTATTTTTCAATAGATTCTTTAGGAACAAAATTATTAATTTCTTGCCTAGCTAAGTTTAAAAGAACTTGAACATTAAAAAGAGAACTTTTATTCGATACTTGTTCAATGATAAATGAGTGAATGCAATCAAGAAATGATGGAAACATATCGAAGATAGTTTCTCCAGCATACTTTCCGCGATTTTCAACAAAAAAACATTCTTCATCTCCATTTATGATTTTACTGGTGTAATTATGAACTGTATTGGGACATAAAGTTCAAACCAGAACCATCATATCGGTAATTTTCTTTCGAGATACCCCAGATATTTTTAACATCATATAAATTGAAACTGCAAAGAATGGTTCTTCAATGCTACTAAAAATTTTGAGAGATCTCATTTTAGACATTACAATATCCAAATGAACTTTGCAAAGATTATCAATAGGTAAACAAGGCTCATCTTCGATAGGTTTACTGCAAAAATTCCTATTTCGCCTAGTTAAGTTAAGTAAACAGTTTCTGCAACTGTTTTGTCCATTTCTTTTATTCTATGCTGAACTAAATTTAAAAGAGTATATTTTTTTTAACTGTGACTTTCTTGAAACCATTTTAGAACAAATTTGTTAAAGAAATTGCTAAATTTATAGAAATGTTCTAAGCTCAGTGTATAAATAATAAGATAGTAGAGTAAGCATGATGAAAAAATGTCATAATTAAATTTTTCAAAGAAAAAGCGTGCATGAAAGCATGAAGAAAGCTTTTAATATTACAAAATAAATAAGATAGTGAAGCAGAGCTTTTGATATGCGAGTAACGAAACGTTAAAAGATATTTTTGTATATGCTGTAATTGGATTTTTATCCAATAGATGTTAGTTTTTCTGCGAATCAATTCGAATCTTATCCAATAGTTCTGCTTACTTTCCCCTCAAATCAAATTGATTCAGTCCAAAACCGAACGGTCTTGTTTGGTTATTAAGTTCGTCTCGGCTTGGCTCGTTCTAAAGATTAGCAAAAATTTCGAATTTTTAATAAAATTTTTCGAATAAATATTTTTTTAGTGTTAAACCCATATTTTCTGAATGTTAAAAAAACTTGAAAAGCTTTTTTTTTAAATTCAAATTTTAAGTCGAAATTCTACTCTAATAACTTTTTTCTAATTTAAATTTTGATTATTTTGATACCAATAACATATGGTTCTAAAAGGGTCTAAAGCTCAAATATACAAGGCAAAGTGATCCAACCACTCAAAAACTTACATATCTCAAAATCTTTTGAACCAAATTAGATTTTTATCCCAAAAGCTGGTTTTTCGTAAGGTTTTGGATGCTGGTGTTTGGTAAAGTTTTGTTGATAAGAGTTACAGTCCTCGAAATACATTGAAAAAACGGTTCTAACGGGTCCTATTTTGGACACGTGTAGGCGAGAGTATGACATATATCGATCCTTTATTTTTTTAATATTTTTTGGACATTTTTTCATGCTTAAAAACGTAGAATAGTTAATTCGCCGAAATTCTCTTATTTATATACCGTGAATATTTATGAAGCATACGCCTTTACTTATAATATAATAAAGTCTTTTTTAATTCGTATTATTTTTCTGTATGTAAAATAAATAAAAGCTAAACAAGTAATTTTTATTATGTTACTCTATTAACCGTAAAAATTGTCAAAAACACAAAATTACGAATTAATGTTTATTCGAAAAATTTAATCCGTATATGTTTTTTTTAGGTCCCGAGCGTTAAGGATAAAAGAGCTTCGACTGTAGAATGTAAGTAATTTTTTTTGAAAATTTTAATTTGGTTTTTTTAAATTAATCGTTTAAATTTTTTTATTTAAAATTTATAGCTAACTACCTGTCTTTTTGACTGCATGTAAAAGGACAGGACAGAAGCTAATGGATACAGTAAGATAGTAACAGTAAGATTCTATATAATGCTTCATGCTAAAATATTAGCGCTTAATATTGTTTGACTTGCTAAATTTGTTAAACATTGAAAGAATATGGTTATAAATAACAATGCAATTATTTTACTTACTCTTTTTAGGTTACATTGTTTTTACTGCAAATGTCTTAATTAAAAAAATAAAAAAGTTATTTTCAAAAAAATTAATTTAGCTAACTTTAAAAAACCTTAATGGGTTTTTGAAATTTAAAAACTTAACTTAAGAGAATTTTTTAATTTAGACTCGTGTAAAATAGAGCATCTTTTAATATAATTTAATTTTAAAAAAAATAAAAAATAAGTTAGAAAATTTTGAAAGGGAATAATTTTTCAGCACAATCAATTTCTGATAAGCACAATGAGAAAAACATTCAACACAATTCCATTTCTTCTCAGCACAAAAAATTATATTAAAATAAAAAAACATTTAACACAAAAAAATTATGCTTGAGAATAATTCTTAATGGGAATTTTTTTCTCAACACAAAAATATTTATGATAAAATAAATTTTTTTTTTATTTTAAATTTTATTTAATGATATTTATAAGTGGAAGTTAGGTAAATAAAGTAAATTTTGAAGCTAAATGAAAAGAAATTAAAAAATCGGCATATTTTTTTATAAAATCTTGACGATTTTAAGCCCGGCCTAGCGTCGATCTGACTCTCCTTCCCTCCACTCTCTCTCTCTTTTCTATCAAATTTTTATCAAAATTAAAAGGAGAAGTATCAAATAGAAACGCTTTTGTAATTTATAATCAATGAGATTACAACTCTTCTAATCACTGTTTTTCCAAGCTTTACTTAATTGCATATTTAATTGGCACTAACTGTGAATTATTTTTACTCAAAGATAAAGAATAGTAATTATTTAGCTCAGCTTACATAAAATATTTATTTTTTAGCTCAAACATTACTTAAGTCAAAAATTATATTTTATTTTCAAAGAATTTTATAGTTTAACGTCTTCTGTTTTTTCAAAGCTTTACTTGAACCCTTAATAAATAAGCTAAAACAGTGCATTTTTATTACTAAATAGATAAATTGTCCATAATTGCGCACTCGAGAAGCAGCCACATATAATTGACCATGAGAAAACACAGGCGTTCGTAGAAGTAAGCC
>QEOQ01000596.1:10589-20927 GCA_010279815.1 Brachionus plicatilis | reverse complement strand
ATAACCACAACAACTTCAAACTCGTATACGATGAAGTTAACGCGAAAACATTGTTAATGGTGTATTATCAAAGTGTACAAATGAAACAGTTATACGCACAATATGGAGAGATACTTTTTATTGATGGTACATATAGTTTGAATCACAACAACTCAAATTCTACTCGATGAATTCAAGCCAAGTGTAGATAGTTTCATTTCAAAAGAGCGTGTCGTCGATGAAGAGCATATACAAGTAATACCTTGGAAAATTAATCCTAGTGTACTTAGTTGTGCTTTTGTGAATGAAAATAATGAAATATCTTCTTTAGTTTCAAGTTTCTTCACTAGTGATGCTCTCTTAATGTTGCAAAATACATTATCAGCATTAAGATCACATGGTCAATTAAATTCTTGCAACTCTTGTTCTTTATCTTGCGACTCTAAGTTTATCGTTTGTAGTTCTTGTAATAATTATTTTCATTTAAAATGTGTTAAAAAAGCTTATGCTCCTAAGATTAAAAAATGGCTTTGTGCTAATTGTAACTCTAATTAATTAATCTAAATTTGTTAATCTTATTTTTTTTTATTTTTTAATATAACTTGTGTCTAAATAAATAAAAAAATTTCAAATCCACATCCACTTTTTTTGTGTATCAATTTTTGTTTATTTATCCATAAAATGTGTGAAAATAAACGCTACCATTTATTAATATGTCTTATGCCAAATTTAAGTTTAAGAATACACATCCCCATTTATCTAAAAGTCTTGTTCCATTTATACGAAGAGTATTTCTTATCAGTTATAAATTAGGCTTAGCAACATTTCGTATTTTATTCTATTTTATTTTATTAATGAAGTAACAACTACTAGCAACAATTAAGTTACTAACACTTAAACTAAGGACTTTTAATTATTATTTTCTCCAGAGAGACTGTGTAGCATTCCAGCTTCTCACTACTGTGATAAGCCGCTAACAATATTATCTGAAATACTTTATTAGTCAGGGAACGAGGCAAATTGAAGTTTAAGATCAAGATCAAAAGATCAAAATATAAATTGTAATATTTTTTTTAAGAATAGAGAAAAAATAAATTTTTTCCAAAGCAATAACTTGACATGTCATGTCAAGTTTATTTTCATATTCAAAATTTTAAAATGTTCCTTTTTATTGAACTTTAATAGGTTTAAATATTTTAATTGATTTTAATGAAAACTTACTTTTAATGACAAAAAAATTCACTATTTTTAAATTTAAATTTATTTAAGTGGAAAAATAAAATTATTTCAGTTTGAATGAATAGATATAAAAGTTAAAAATTTGAATTTGTGAATTAACTTAACCTGAATTATTTAAATTATTGACTGTTTTAGTCAAATAAATTAGAGATCAATCATTTTGATGTTTATTTGATAACGAACTATTATTAGACATAACATGTCTAGTAATGTTTAGTATTTATTTCTTAAAAATTATCAAAATCATTAGATTAATTAAGTTTTGAAATTTTAAATGATCGTTTTGATCTTAAAATTTGATCTGAAACTTCAATTTGCCGGGAACGAAGGAGTTTACGTGTGCATCATTAAGGTATTCTTTTNTAGATTAATTAAGTTTTGAAATTTTAAATGATCCTACTGATCTTAAAATTTGATCTGAAACTTCAATTTGCCTTTATTTTCCCTTTTTTTATTTAGAAAAGAGAAAATATTACCTGTATTTCAGAAATAATTACTTTATGACAGAAATATTGTTAAAACTAATTAGTTTAGTAGTAATAGCAGTAGTAAATATAGCTGTGACACAGAGGAGGACCTGTGTGGATGTAGGTTATAAGGCTACATTATAAATTTTTAATGAAATAAAATTATGAAAATAAAACTCTTTAGCTTGTTTTATAAAGGACAAAAAAAGCTTTTAAATTGTCATTTTTGATTTAGATCTCACCTCTTTGACAAAATTTGGTTTACTCCATTGTAAAAAAATATTTATAAATTTTATTTGAGAAAAAAATTATTAAAAATAATAAAACTTGTTACAAATAATAATTAATGACATTTTGTTTTATCTAATACCAATTCTGATGATGAAAAAAATATTAAATAAAAGTTAATTGAGAACATTTTTTTATTAATAAGTAAAAAAAAAACTAATTTAATAATCTGTTTGTTTTGATATTTTCAATATTCTAAAGAGTGCAAAATTTTATAATTGTTGGAACTTTTCTCTTTAGCATAGTATGTATTTGTATTAGAGATTAAAATTTCAAACTTTATTACTTCAAATAGTAACAAATTCATCCGAATTAAAAAATAATTATTAAATAAAGAAAATATCTAGTTTGGAACCTGAGTCTCGAGTAAATTCATCCATTTTATGCTTTCAAAAAATGAATGAGCCTTTAAAAGAGGATAATTTTCAGAGGCTCCAAGTCTTTGATTTGGATCTTTTACAACTAGTTTTTCAATCAAATCTTTGGCATTTACGTCAAAGTCTTCTTTTATTAAGAAGTCAAGTTTGACAACCTTTTGGAATATATCATATTCATGGCTTAACAAATCCATTAAATGAATAAAACAATTAAAACTAAATGATTCTTACTTTCCGGTGAACAGATGCTTTCCAGATAATAATTGGTAAATAATGCATCCCAGAGACCATAGATCGGTTCCAATGTGAGGCTCCTTTCCATTTAATATTTCTGGAGAAACAAATTGTGCAGTTCCTACAAATGAATTTTTTCGTCTACTTAATGAAGTATTGCCTTCTTGGAGTTGNGATTTTTTCCGATTTTTACGTAAAATCTAGTAAAAACACGTAATTTTTAGTAAAATCACTGTATCGTAGCAGTATTGTAAATAGAAAATTAAAATAAAAAGTTGTAATTCTAAAAAGAATAGATAAATTAAACTTTGTATTTTTCCTATTTACTACAAACTTTCTTATAAACCTTTATTCAACACAATTTAGTTGTTTGTTATCTCGTTATTTCCTCTGAAGTTAATCGAAGGCATTTAAGCCTAATTTCCTAGACTAACAAATCTACGATCATCGCATTTTTGACCAGTCCCAAAAAATGTTTGTCAATTTATTACCCTTGCTTTTGATAGATGATCATAGATTGTGATCTCCTTGAGCGATGTCATGTAAGCTATTCGGTGCGAGCAAACACTGGCTACCAGCGGCAATTTCATCAGATAGACGCCTACTGTACCATTTGATGTACTAACAGCCAGCAGTTGTCCATCCTCGCTCCAAACTTAAAAAAAAAATAAGCAAAAAAATTCATCTTCTTAAATTTCATTAACTTACACAATTCATATAAATTTTGTCCCAAATCTTCCAAATTTATTATAGACTCCACATCTTTTAAATCAGTCAGCTCGTATGTTTTGATGCACGCGTCACCACATGACGCCGCTTTATTCAACGTCCTTGATACAACAATGTCACCTAAATAGTTTTTGTGACTTCTCAATTGAAACAGTTCCTTGGTTAAAAAGAAAATAAATTTAAAATTTGAGGAGCAAATTTTTGTTAAGTCTAGATTACGGTTCCGATTTCTTTGGCATGAGTGGAAACAGCAGTGATGTAGCCCTGAGCAAATCCGATTATGATGTAGCCGTCCCCGTACCAGTGGTAGTTTACTATTGAGCCGTATTTGGACTGAAAAGCCAGCTCAATTGGATTATCAGGACGATCTATGGAATACAAATAAATTGTTCTTTTGTTTAGAACAAGGCTGATTGTTCCTTCCAATAGTTGACTTTTGACATCTTCTTTTCTTTCTGAAAACATGAGAGCAAAAGGTTGATCTTTCAATTGAGTCTGGCGGACAGTATCCCCAGACTCGTCAGTTATAGTGAGCATCTTGTCATCCCCCGCTAGAGCCAACAGTCCATCTTTACTCCATGCACCGGTTGTGATCCGTTTTGTATGCTTTCCCATTATGGGAATTTTCCTTTAAAAGAAAATTTTTTTCAAAGTCACTTTAGATGGGATACCATAATTTTTAAAGAAAATAAATTTATGTTTACTGGATAGATGGATTAAACAGTATGTCCAGAAAATTTAGAACATATATAAAAAATTTTATTCCTTAAATTTCAAATCAAAATTTTTAGTTTTTTATTCTAATAAAATGGTATTTTTATCAATTTTTTAATAATAAACGACTATACTTTATTAAACATTATTTGTTTAATCTATAATTAGATAGAAAATTATATGAATTTTTATCTGAAGTCAATAAAGGCTATTGATGCGGCCAAAAAAAGCTAAATTTTTGAATTATTTCTTGAAAAAGCTAAATTTTTGAATTTATTTTTCTTGATTAGAAGTTAGAGATTTGTATGTAATATTTGAAAATTTTTCGTTTCTTTTAATTAAAAACTTAAAAGAACATCAAAAATTTTTTCACAGAAATTTTTTACCGCTGATTTTATCTGGCCGTCAAAGTGGCCGTCCGTTTTAAGTTTGGCCGTACATTTAGCCGTCCGTCTATGTTTTGGCCGGCCAACTTCGCGGTCCAAATTTTTGGCCGGCCAACTTCGCGGTCCAAATTTTTGGCCGCCGGTCTGGCCGCCTTATTTTGGCCGCCGCCCAACACTAATTTCCAGTATTTTTTATTTAATTTAATTTTAATAAATCATAAAATGAAGAATTTTTGGACAATTTGTATTTGAAATTTGAAAAAACCAAGTAAAGTAAAACTTTTAATAATTTTATTTTATGATTAAAAACATTCTTTGATTTATTGATCGAATACTGATAGAAACAGTACAAAATTTAAGACTTTTTTCTGACTTTTTGAATAAAATTGGTTTTAATATTTATGTTAAAAATTTTCAAAATTGTCAATTTATTTTCAATTTTTTAAAATATTTTACTTTGCTTTATTTTTTTGCTCCAAACTTCACCGCCGTCTAATTTTATGCTTTTTTTTAATTTTATTTATTTTACTCAAAAGTAAAGAAAATAATAATTCCCTTAAAAAAATTACTTCAAAAACTTCTCAATCAAGTGCTTATCTTTTAAAATCATTGAACATTTATAAAATAAAAAATAAAAAAATTTCCTAACAATCGATGTTAGCATTGGCAATAAAGATCAAATAGCAATTTTTAGTCTCTTTGGGTAAAAAAGGATTTTGGAAACTTTTTTTAAGGAAATTCTTAAATATTTTCCAGTGCTAAGACATAATTATTCGATGATTAAAAGATAAACGCTTGAGACAAAATCTAAATAATTTTTCATTTTTAATATTAATTTTTTACATTTTCTAATATTTTTTTACAATATTTCAGGAAATTAAAAAAAAAGTTTATCATGAAAATTCAAAGTAAAAAATTCTGAAATATTGAACAAAAAATATTAGAAAATACAAAAATATGAAAATGTTAAAATAATTCACATTTTGCCACACTTGATTGAGAAGTTTTCAAAGTTAATTTCTTTAAATTTTCAAAATTTTATCAATACTTTTAAGAAAAGTATTTAAAATATCGAAATCACTACTTGGATACTTTTAGTATTATCAACATTCTTTTAATTTTTTTTGATGTCAAATAAAAACATATTTTTTAAAATATTTTGCATTATTTTATATGACATGTTTTACAATTTGATAGTGACATATATAATTTGGTTGAGGAGAAAATATAAAGGAAGGTTTTTTTGCTATTAACCAAAGCATCTGGGAATTGGTCTATTACGATTTAGTAGCATTTTTCCCTCTTAAACTTTTTCCCGAATAAAATTTTTCCCTTAATTTTTTTTCCCTTTTTTTTTATTCCCACTTTATATAAATTAATTTTAGGCAATTAAAAAATAAAGATTAAATAAATGGATTTTAAAATTTATTGACATTCTAATTAATATTAATCCAAATATAAAAGATAAATAATTAATTAAACTAAAAAATTAAATATTTGACCCTATTCTATGATTTAAGCTTAAAATATTGAAATGATTTTTTGCTGCTTTAGAAAAAAGATTTTAAAAGCCATGAATTTTTGTATTCTTTACCATAAAAAAACAGAAAAATAAATCTAAAACTTAATAAAAGTTTAAATTAAATAAAATGGAAGTTGAGTATTTTGATTTTTTGAAAATAAAAATTAATTTTTAATTATTATTTGTGTAACACCACCCAAAAAAGGGAAAAAAAATAAAGGGAAAAATGAAAAAGGTAAAAGTTATAAATAACCGTCCGTTACATTTTGATCGTTTTTAAGCTTTTGAAATAATCAAAAGAATAAAAAAAAATAAATTTTGGAAAATTTTCTTTTTCAGAAAAATTAAATCCTATCAACTCATTCAGGATGCAAATTTGAATTTTAAAAATAGAGTAATAAATACGATCTTTTTAGAGGTAAAAATAAATACAAAAATAAAATTACTAAATATTTTTCTTTAATTCTTTATAAAAAAAAAAAATTTTAATCACTCACTTTGAACTTGAATGATTGTAAATTAAGAGATTTCCTTTGGCAGTGCCGACAGCAAGTATCGAAGCTGTTTTTGACCAGGTTAAAAATGTCATTGGATCTTTGAAGGACGATTCGATTTGGTTCAATTTTCGTCTATTTGAATCCCATAGGATAATTATGGGCAGCTTTTCACAAATTGCAGCCAACATGTCCCCATCTTTGTCCCATTGAATATTTGCCACAGTGCTAATGTTTATTATAAAATAAAAAATTTTAAAAAAAAATTTTTTCTTACTCTAGCAGGGGCAATTTTTCCGCGGGTTGGCCATTTCGGTCATAAATAATCAAAGTTCTATTCGAACCGACTACAGCCAAATAAGTGCCTTGTTTGGGCTGCCAGCTAATCAACAGTGGCGAGTCGCCACCATGAGTTTTTGATGCAATTGAGAATACTTTTTTAGCAGATGACATAGTTCAATTTTACCCTTTTTTTCTTCAAATGATTAATTTTTATACATTCAAATTTTTTAAGGAATTTTGAATTTTTCACCGTTGCTATGGCAACCTAAGGTTTAGAGCAAAACATTTTCAAATTTAAAATTTTTTATTAACAAAAAATTAGCTTAAAAATTTATCGGGTCTGGTCAAAAGTTTGACCACCTGATCATAAAATTTAGTTTAAAAAATCCTCAGTAAAAAATATGAACACATGATCTTGAAATTGACTATTAAAATTTACATAGTCAATTTTATGAACAAAAAAAAATTAATTTTTTTTCTAAATTTTTGAGTCGATTTTGAGACTTCTTTTATTACATATTTCATTTGATATTAGACTTGTATAAAAGTCAGTAAAAAAAAGTCTTAACAAGTAAAAAACAAGTTTTGATTTGTTTCAAAAATTTAATAAAAACAAGTCAAGATTTAGTAGTGATGAAATCGAATATGGTTATTCGACGCAATATTAGTATAAAGGAAGTTTCGGATGAATTTTCATTCAAATAGTTTATTCGAATGAATTTTCATTCAAATAGCATATTCGAATGAAAATTCATTAACTATAAGCATTAATTTTCTCCTTTAAAATCTCTTCTTTTTTTTCTTTGCTATTAAAATTTCACTCTTAGCTATAATTTTTTTCAGAGACTTGCGACTTTTAAACAACTCTGGTTTTTTTTAAGAAATTCTTATTCTCATAAAAGGATTTAAAAATTTTCTAACATTAAGTGTGTGCTAGTCAGTCATCTATTACCAGTTTTCAAGAGACTCCAACTTCAATCCATAAAGGGAGAAAAAGAAAAGAGTATAAAAAAACTTCAATTATTCACTCTCATTCGGTTGTCGTTGCTGATTCTCTAATATGCAAACATTGTGATGCTGTTTATTCAAATAAATCAACATCGGCAATGCGTAATCATTTAAAAAATAGTCACAATATATCAATGAATTTAGAAACGACACTTCTTTAGATGAGCCAGATAAGCCATTATACAAGAAGCAAAAGAAAAATTTTACTAAAGCAGAAGAATTTTTGTTGCAATTTATTGTAAGCGCCGCATTACCGTTTATCATTGTTGAAAATTCATATTTTAAAAAATTTGTGTCTCAATACTGGATTTGTTTCCCTTCCCGCTATACCCTAACAAATCATTTACTTGCTAATGAATTTTCAAAAATAAGGAACCGTATTAAGCTTAAATAAAAAAAGCTAAATAAAATTTAATTAAAATATTTTATTTGAATGAAAATTCATTCGAACAAGTTCGAATATATTCAGAATAATTTTTTATTCAAGTTTCAATTTTCTTATAAAAAAAAAAATTCGATTTCATCACTAAGATTTAGACTTGTTCCAAAAATATGAAAATTAGAAATAAGAAAGTCACAAATTTTTTATATATTTTAAAATTTTTTTTATCTTGTTTAATTTATTTCTAAAATTTTTTTGTTTTTTATTAATAAATTCACTTAAAAAGATTATGAAAATTATGTGAATTGTTTAAAAAATAATGTTCCAATATTCACATTGAAAAAATAATTTAAACAAACAATTTCTTGAATAAAAAAATTCAAGACTTAAAATTTTTTTTTTATTTAATTGTATTCTTAAAATAAGTAAAAATCTAAACTTTTTTTTTTAATTTTTGAAACAAGTCAAAGTCCTGACTTGTACTTGACTTGTGACTTGTGACTTTTATACAACTCTGTTTGATACAAATTATTTTTATGAATTTTTTTCAATTCAAAAATAAATGGACTTTCTGGGTACAAAACTCCAATGTTCATCAACTTTTTTAGCTCATTTAAAGGGTCGATCTGAAGCAATTCATCTAAATCCATTTATTTTTGAATTGAAAAAAAAATTTCAAAAAAATTATTTGTATCTAATAAAATATGTAATAAAATTGGTCTCAAAATTGACTGAAAAATTTTAGAAAAAAAATTAATTTTTTTTTGTTCATAAAATTGAATTAAAATTAAGTAAATTTTGTGATCAGCTGGTCAAACTTTATACCAGACCCAAATCATTTTCTTGATTTTATGTCCGGACTAAAGAATATTGATAAAATAGGCACGAATGTTTGAAATGCAATGAACAGTGCGCGTAACACTGGTCTTAATAAACCACCAAAATTAATGTATTCCAAATGACCTTTGGAAAACTTGAAATCATGATAGCTTGCTATGACCATCAAAGTATTGACCATTATTGACAGAACAGAACTCAATAAATTGAAAAAATTTATAAGAATAAATTGTTTGGCTAGCTTTAACTCTGAGTGCGAAGATTGCAGTTGTCTTGTTTGTTTATTCAAATTGTTTTTATTCAAATAAACTCTTTGAATTATTCTAAGATAAATGAAGAGTACCAGACCTACTGGTATTAAGTTGCATACAAAAGCGGTCACCACTTGGTTGGCGATTATTAGCGAGAGCCTTGTGGCGAAGCCTGGGGTGCAAAAAGATCTGGAATATGTTGTTTTAAGAGAAAATTTGACCAGTAATGCAAACAATGCGGCCATTAGCCAAACAAAGCCAATTGGTGCCAATACATATGACAATTTTGAATTAAGTCTTTTGTGAAGATTTAGTGAAGAAACCGCTGAATAGCGATAAATGGCAAGCAAAAGTATTGAATAGGTGCGCAAAAATGCCAATAGACGCCAAGCTACTTCACTAAATGTGCACACACTTGCCTCAAGCTGGTACTCATGTTCCATTGTGACAATCCGCTTGAAAAAAAAGAACACAAAATGGAGAATGTAGAGAAAAGAGATAAAATTCACATGGTGCATGTAAATGTAGGATCTCTTTTGGAGTTGTTTGTTGAAGGATACGAGCAGTCCGTAGAGGATGTGGATGAAAAATGAGACAAAACAGACTATCAGATCCAAATAAAAATGCTTGCTTCCTTCATTATTTTGATGCCGAATTGAGTTGTTTGAAAAATTCATTTTGGCTTAAAATTCATGAAATGTGCCGCATGTTTTAAATTAATTTTTGATGCTAAAAAAGGGTCCCTTAAAAATTTGTCTTTACAATTTACGATTTGAAAATACGGGTGGTTTAATTGGAATCTTAATTTATGAAAAAATTATTTAAAATAGACTCAGAAAATCATCGAAGACAAGATGGAAGAGGAGAAAAATTATTTTTAGAATTAGATCTTTAAGCCTTAAAGGAAAAGTTCGAAAAAAATACCGTAAAACGGTGTAAAACCAATCAGTCATTGATTATTTGGGGTTTTACTCAAATTATTTAAATTTTTTTAATTGAAGTTTTTCTAAAACCAGAGAAAATTTGCTATTGAAGTGATTATTTTGACTAACAAAAATTTTTTTAAATATGCGATTTTTTAGGGTCCTACTAAAATACTGACCCCCATTTTTTTTAAATTTTCAGACCCCCATTTATTTTGCAAAACAA
>QEOQ01000481.1:8599-19424 GCA_010279815.1 Brachionus plicatilis | reverse complement strand
AGGAAGAAGAGAGGAAGAGGAAAGGAAGAGGAGAGGAAAGAAATCGATGAAGTTAGTTTTAAGATGTACTGTATAAAAAAATTTAGATAAAATTTACAAAATTTTTTTTCTTGAGACAAAATACTGATAACAACGCGTGACTTACTCAATCTACATAAATTTTACTCTAAAACTTACAATGTCTTTGTTAATAAACTTGGTGAAAGTGCAATTGATAGATAAACCTTAGGTCAGCCACCCAAAATATTCAATTAAAGCGTTAAGTCGGCTTTGATGCGTTAGGTCAATAATAAGGCAGGAAAATCCAAGAAAAAGAAAAATAGTAATAACCGCCTCAATTATTCTCAAATATTTTTTTATAAAGCAATCAAAACCAGTGAAGACTGTAAAGATTGAAATTTTACTATTACTACCATGTAAAAAAATATTCATTTGAAAAATTTAAAATTTTTAAAGTGTGTTTCTCAGATTTAAATGTTTATTGTAATAATTTATTTTTTTTCATTTTAAGAATATGAGTCAAAGATTTTTTGATTAAACTCGTGAAGATTTTTTCCCTGTTCTCCACAGATCCCATGTTTTCTTTTATGTTTTTGACATTTATTTTTTGCTGCAAATTATTTTCTTAGATAATTTTATTATTTATTAGCAAAGAGAACATTGAAGTGAACACTAGAAAAAAACGAGTTTGGAGTAGTTAAATGGTAAATGATCATATTAAACAAACAAATTTAAGAAGTGATTTAATGTTGTATGATCTATTGTGTTCTTGGAAATTTTTTAAAATTTAACGGTACGCTTGATACTTTCTTTAATTTTTCAAAAAAAAAAGATGATTAAAAAATTATTCAAAAACCTAAGAATATTAATTACAGCAGTGATTTGAAATGAAGATTTTACTTTTTTATTAGATTAACGATATTTTACGAAAAATAATGAAATCAATTAAAATTTTTTAAAAGTTGTTTATTTTTATTTTAACTAATCTTGAATTAAAAATAAAAACTAGATGTGTAAAAATATTATTGCATTGAATAATAATTATGTGTGTTTGTGATAACCAAAACTTAAAAACAGATTTTCACACTCAAGTACTGAAAATTAAACTTTTAAGTGACTTTTTAAAATTTTGAAATAAAATAAACAATTCTGATATTTCTAATTTTACAATTACACTAAGCAAAAGGCTAGTCAATTTTGTGACCCACTATATATAGTCAGATTATTTAACTGAATTGTTTTTATTATGATCAAAAAACATGATCTTAATATCTTGAAATTAATTAATTAGTTTATTTGAACATAAAATTTGCCTAAAAATTTGGTAAAAATTAAAAAGATAAGGGTGATTCTTTGAATAATTTTTAAAAATGGTAAAATTGCGGTTTAATTGAATTGAATTTATTAGTTTGAATGTATGAAGAAAACTCATAAAAATTCTGTGCAAAAGTTTATGGTAAATCTGGATTGTTTGATGATAAAACCAATTTAATAAATTAAATCAAATAAAATAGTTATTACTTTAATAATGTAAAACAAAGTTTTTTAAAATGTTTTCAATTATTTATTTGAACATTTTTGATAAATAAATTATTAGCTATTTTTATTAAAGTTCTAATTTTTATTTGTTTAAGTTTAAATAATAATAATAATGATAATAATAATACGACTTGCTAAGGAAGCCGTCGATGGTAGCTGCTTTACAGTATGAAATAGGTTGGTGTATGTGCTGTTGACCCGGTGGTCCTTGATGAATAATGAATACATTACATCGGGGCTCCGGGACTGAAAAAACTGAAAAATATATTCAATTAAAATAATAAGACATTTTCCCCTCTTTTTTATGTTAAATTTTTCCAAATTTGGTTAAGTTTTTTTTAAAAAAAATATGAAATTCATAAAATCCTTTTTTTCATATTTCTTAATTCAAGAAAATATTCCCAAAAGAACGAATTAAGGGTAAACTGTACCATCTAATTCTTGTCTCTGCAAAAATTGTAAAATGCACCAACACTAAAAAAAATTAAATTACTCTGCATAGTCTTTTTATGAAACATTGAATATAAGCTGATACAATTTGCAGAACTAATTTTGAATTATTAGAATAACATTTTATTATTTTTTTATTTTTGGTCTGTTTTTTTGAGAATTAAAACTTATTCTAAAATTCACAGTGCTTTTTCCTTTTTGAATTCTATTGAAAATTACTGTTTTCTTCAAAGCATTTCAAATTTTAGCATTTGAAAATCAGTCTTTGTCCTTCATTATCAAATTTGATCAAGTTTTTGTCCTAAAGAATTTAACCAGAAATCATTCCTGACCACCTGACCCTTATCCTTATCTTTTGTAGCAACCTTATTACCCGACCCCAGGTCTCTTACTTTATTTTATACATTACAATAGTAAGAGATCTGTATGTAGACTGTAAAAGTTGCCATTAATTGGTATTTTGCATCATCGATGCGTGATATAATTAAATTTAGCAGCTGGTGTACTGACTGAGAATTCTTCTTTCTATGTTTACTTTCTCTTTTTATTATCTCAAGCATACAATGTCTTCACTTCCTTTTTAATATATTTTTTAATTTGATACACTCTGTTTATGGGCAACTTGAAGTTCATGATCATGTTCAAATGATCAAAATGTAGTTCATTAAAGTATAAAAATGATGAAATTAGCTTTTATTAATTATATTTAAATTAAACATAAGATGTTTACTATTTTAATTAAAAAAAAAAAACAACTTGTTTTTCTAATTGATTTTTAATTGATTTTTCTAAAATCTTTATTTTGAAAACTAAAAAGACAAATTTAAAATCCACATAAAGGTTTCCAAATTGTGACTTAAAATGATATTTAAATATTAATTAAAATATGCTTCGACAAAACAAAGTTAAATTTTGAATTGCAAAATTTCAAAATATAGATTAAGATTTTATTTTTACTTCAGACAAAAATTCAAATAATTTTCTATTTAATTATAGATTAAACAATTTATGTTTAATAAAGTTTAGTCATTTATTATTAAAAAATTGATAAAAAATACCTTTTTATTAAACTCAAAAACTAAAAATTTTGACTTGAAATTTACATTTGATCATGAACTTCAATTTGCCCTGTTTATGGGTGATTGAAAATTTCTGTGATCGTCGGGTGGTACAAAATAAAATAAATAACGGGTGCAGAATAAAAAATGGCACAAAAATTTAGTTAAATTTGCTATAAGAGTGTACAAGACCTTTCCCAATTTTTTTCAAAATTTAAAATCAGGCTGATCCTAGCTTTAAAATAAATAAAATATGCATTATAAAGTTGAATTTTCGATAAGCTGTTAGTAAAAAATGTACGAAACCATCAAAAAAGATTTTTACTACTTTGTAAAAAGCTGTACAAAATCTGCCAAAAGCTGAAGCTGTAAGGCGATTCATTAGTCTTGGATACAAAAAACGTATGTTTATCGTTGGCTAGATGTTATAGAAAAAGATAACTTTCAAGAGAAAAAAAGAAAATGGTAGACCTGCTAAAATTGCGACGAAACTAATGGTTGCTAGACTTAGAGCCTATTTCAATCATAAATCGAGTCAACATGTCTACCTTGGAGAGTGTATTAAGAAACGACTTGAATTAATGATTAAAGAATATTATCAGGATGGCAATTATATATTTTGGCCCGACTTAGCATCATCTCATTATGAGAATATGGTACAGAATTAAATGCTAGATAAAAATATAAGGTATATTGCCAAAGAAGTGAATCCAGCAAACGTACTAAAAGCACTACCAATCGAAGATTTTTGGGGATATTCGAAAGCTAAAGTTTTTGAGGGTGATTGGAAAGCCTAAAATCTTAAGAAACTCGAAAACAAATTCGCACTTGCCTGATCAATATGGACCAAAAGGTTGTACAAGACCATGCCAAGACTGTTCGCTCTAGGCTCGATATCATACGTCGTCATGGAGTTCAATACCTTAACTGATATTATTTTTTCAAAATGGGAGGGTTCAGTTATAATTTAAAAAAAAAAATTAAAGCCCTTGTTAAATAAAAAATTTTTTATGATAAAATTAATTTTGTGTCATTTTTTATTCTGTTCCCGTTAAATATTAATTAATTAAATTTAAAATAACATTAGAATTTAAGAAAACACTTTTAATTACTCTGGGGCATAATTGAAAAATAATTCTTAATAATTAAATTCTTTTCGAAGAATTTACTTAAATCTATGTAACATTTAAATTATGGTGAAGGCAATAACCATAACCACGGGTTTGTTTGCTAGGTTTCAAAGTACATTACTAAATATTTAATTGATTTGTCTTTAGGCTTTTACTTAACTGCATAAGAAATTTATTTTGAATTAATTTTCAATTAATATAAATTTTTATAATTTATTTAAAAAATCAATTTAGGTTTTAAATTAAGATTTAATAGATTAAAATAATTCAGAGAGGTCGGTCGAGCGATTAAACTTGAATTCAATTAAAATTTTAAGAACAAATATTTGTTCCTTTAATGTTACCTTATTGTTAAATAAATGATAAAGCAAAAAAATATTTCAAATGTCCTACTCTCTGGAAATTTTGATATTGTTATCTTTTTAAACTTTGAGAGTCACCTTTTTAAATTTTATCTTTTAATTGAAGGATGAAATTAGAAAAGATCATATCAACTCATAAGAAAGATAAAATCTTTTTTTCTAAATATCATAAAAATAAATTAATTAGTTTGAAAGAAAATGTTTAAAATATTTTTTTTAATCTGTCTTACTATTGATTTGTCTCAATGTCAAATGCTAATCAATAAAAGAACAACAAAAAAACTCGATGAAAATCTTTTTGAACCTTTTAAATTGGAAAAGGTTAACGAATATTTTAATCTTTTTAAAACAGTAAGTGGTATCAAAATTTAAATTTATCTAAGACTATATTTTATAGGAACTCGGCAATGGTGAAATAAAAAAATTTTACCTCAAACTATCACAATTGGAATCGAACATTCAAAAACTTATCAATAATAATGGATTCGATTCCGAAAAAGCTCAAACTGACTTTATTCACACTGGTTTGAAAATGATTCATAAAAATTTTCTTTTGAATAAAAGTTTCGACCAATTCTTGGATAAATCAAAAGGTATTTCTACTTAATAAAAATTAAATTATTTTAAAGAGAAATCTGATTTTATAGATGAAAATAATTCAGAAATAGATAATTCAATAACTTCACAACGCTTGGACAATAATAAAGAGTATATTTAAAAAAAATGAATGCTTTTTTAATACTTGATTTTTAGAGAAAAAAAATCGAAGTCACATTTTGATAGTGACAATCTAATACTACAAGTATTCTTAGTGATTTTAAAATATTTAAATTTAAATGTAAAATTTTAGCTTGAAATGCCTATCAAAAAAAATTCAGATTTCATGAAGGTTAAATTTGGTGGTGTCCATCCAAGATTTTTTGACGATGAAATTTTTGAAAGTGAAAAAGACAATTTTCTGGATAATTTTCATTAGAATATAATTAAAAGAAGCATTTTTAATAATTTAAAGTTAATTAATAAAATTCAAAAATTCAACTAAATATTTTTTTATAAAAATTTTCAATCACAAAACTTAAGTTTTATTCATAAGCCCAAGTAAAATAGAGATTAAATTTAATCTATATATTGTTAATCAATTCAATATTTCGCCACGAGCCATCAATTCTTTTTTCAATTGAACTAAAGCACAGCATCGGCAGCTAAACAAAAAATATTTAAGATTCATTTTATAAAAAAGTTATAAAAGTTACAATAAGGCTGTTGCTGCATCACCATCGAGACTTCCCTTATAAAATTAATTGTTATTTGTTAAAAACAAATGCGATTTATCTTACTTTTATCTTATAAGTGCTTCTTATTTTGGTTCTAAGATTCGCGATGCTGTGAGCAAGTGGAACTGTACCAATGTATTCTCTAGCATCTGTCATAACGATACATTCCATACTTAATTGATAAATATTTCTTTTAGCAAAAAGTAAATATTGAATTAATTAAAAATTGAATTACCATGGTACACAAAAAAAACCTAGACAGCAAATTCTACAATCGCTGCAGCATTCGCAAAGACCATATTGCCAATCTTCTTGGAAGTCTAAGGGAGTGTACATTCTTTTTGGCTGAATGAACCTAGGAGTATTATTGACACTTGCACTAAATATTAAAAAAATTAAATTTCCGAATTTTTTTGCAAAATTTTCGATAATTACACTTTACTCATTTTAAGAATAATTTTATAGATAAAAATTTAATGATGATTCTAAAACCTGATATGATAAAAAATGAATTTGATCGATTAATGGGAAAAATAGAAAAGTAAAAATTCAAGATTCCGTTGCTAATGGCCCTTGAATTTTTTGATATTGACCTAAAAAAATCTTTAAGCAAAAACGCTTAAAAAATTCGTTTGAAATATTTAACTGATTTAAAATACAAATTTTGAAATTTAAATAAACTCAATTAAAAAATCGAAATTTCGTGATTTTTATTCTTGGATTATTATTCTGAAATTAAATAAACAATATTGAAATAATAATTTTAAATTTCTAAACATTTGATTATAACTAAGCAGACGAATAAGCAATTTGAATAAAATTGAAAATGTCTGCTTTTAAAAGTTTCTATCGCTATTTTATAAAAGGTGTTTAAAAGCATAGGTAAATTAAAAACAGCACAAAGAAGTTAATTTGGAAAATTTCTAGCAGAATTTATTTATTTGATTTAAATTTATTTTCAATATAGATTTTGAAAAAAAATGGACTCTAAACGCCGTAACAACAATAGATTAAATCAGACTGGGTATTTTATTAAAAATTTTACTTTTTATCAATTTATTTTCGTTCAAAAGAGCGAGTGTCATCACAACTTCACCTCAAAAAAATTTATCCGAGCTAACTTATGACAATAAATTTAATTATGACTTTTGCAGCTGCTGTGTAGATTGCAAACTCTGTTGCTGCGGAACATTTTGCTTACCATGGTAAAATTATCTAAAATTACACTTCATTTTTTCAGCTTTAAAAAAATTTAAGCCTTGTATGCGATATGTTTCAAGATGCTAAAGTACAGCTCTTAAAACACTGAAATTAAAAATTAAAACTTTTATTCTTTCGTCAAAGGAAGGTTCTTGCTCTGCATGCTGGCAGTGTTTTACCCTTATGTGGCCATGTTCCGGATTTTGTTGGTCTAATTTGAGTATGTTGAGAACAAAAATTAGAGGTGCTTATAAACTTCATGTAAGTATTAAATTAATATTGAGATTTTAGCTTTAAAATTTTTTTTATCTCAAAGGGAAGCGTTCAAGAAGACATTTTATATTCTGGAATGTAATATATTTAAACAATAGATTTTTAATTATTTTTGATATTTGTTTTTAAGATGTCCATGTTGTGCTGCAATTCAATTAAAACTGGAAATGAGATCACAAGGCATCACTTTATAATTAAAAATATTTTTCCATTCACTTTAATTCTTTTAATAAATGAAAAATTAAAAAAAAATTAATTTGAATTCAATATAATAAATTATTAGTTTAATTTTTTTTTCATTATTCCAAGGTAAATGGGCGTTTTTGGTCATTTTTGACTGCTCAATTTCATTTATAAAGTATTTAACTAATAAGTATCCAAGTTTATTAATCATAAACTTTTAACCATTTGACTGAAAGGAAGGTCTAAGATCTCTTCTTTAATCATATTATTAATAATAATAATAATAATTAAATTATAAATATTATATTTTATATTTTTTGATGTTATTCAAATATTACTACTTATTTTACTAGGTAAATTTTGAAGTAAAAAAAGCTATCAAAATTTTTGTTTTTATATTTTACGTTAATTATTGCAAATAAAAATTTTATTCACTACTCAAAAAATGATTTGAAATATATTTTAATTCTTTTTACAAACACTAGTCATTCTTATTTTCGATTTTTTTAATTGCCAGACAATATATAGGTGTTCATATTTCATTTTTACTATTTTAAACTTATTGATCTGATTAGGAATTGTAGACATTATTTTTAATCCTGTGAATTTTATTTTTATGAATCTGTTTATTTTAAATCATGTATTTTTGATATTAGTTATTATTTCAAAATAAAATAAATCTTCAACAAAATAAATAAAAAGTTCGCAATTAGACAAATTTCAATTGCTTCAGTTACTTCAGTTCAAAAACAACTTTGGATATTCTTGAGGTTTTATTTTCTAGAGAAAAAAAAAACTAAAAAAAAAAATGTCCTTTTAAAAATCTTTTTTACTTTAAAATATGTTGCCAAATCTTCCATACTGTTGTTCAACAACTGCCAGTCTTTTTTTAACTGATACCCATTGCTAGTTTCAAAATAAAATAAATCTTCAACAAAATAAATAAAAAGTTCGCAATTAGACAAATTTCAATTGCTGCACTTTGCATCTAAATAAAGCCAAACACTTTAAAAATTTCGTCAAAAAAAAAAACTAAGTTAAAAAAGTTGTTTATTTCAACAAAAATTTGAGGTTTAAAATAAAAAGCAAAGTAAAACTTTATTTAGGTAAAAAACGATTGCTAATTTTGGGAAAATAAGTAGAGCTGTTGGTTGAACTGGTGCTATTAATACTTAATTTAGTATCATCTCTGTTCAGCTCGGCTGATTCATTTCGATTTATCAAAGGTGGGAGGATTCCTTTTAAATTTTTCTCTTCGCTTAAAAATTGGTTTGAATTCATAATACTTGGTCTCAATGAAATACGATCCATGTCTTTGGTTTGGTTTTCATTAGAAGTTTTATCATCTTCGTAATCAAAATTATCTTTCTCTGCATTCGGTTGAATTTCATCATTTTGGTTTTTCAACATATTTTCTCTTTCTTTCAAAACTTCAAGAGCCTCGTCATAGAAAGAATGTTCTGAATTGCTAACTAAAAAATATTAAAGTAAATAAAAGAAAAAAAATCTATAAATACCTGACTGAGTGCGATGGGATTCAATAATTTGATATAAACCTTCATGTTTGGCCTCATCTAATAACATTTTAATAAGGTTCTCATTTATTTTTGGCATTTGATTTTCTTCATTTTCCTCTAAATTATCATTCTCTTCGACCAGAGTTTCCAATTTTTTCAATTCACTATGAATAAAATTATGGTTTGAAAAAAGACAAAAAAAAATTTATTCATACCGGTCTCCATTTTCAAGTATATTTTGACTATTTTCTGTATAATACTCATCAATTAATAGTCTGAGCTGGTCTTCACTTACTATAGAAACTAGCGATTCAGGTCTCTTAAAATGTTTAACTAATTTGAAATTTATTATTTTTCATTATTTAAAGTACAGTTGTTTTGTGGAATTTTGAGTTCCCTTCAAAATATCTAACAAAATTTGGACGTTTTTACTACAAAAACGAAAAATCAGACAATTTTTATTTTTGTATTAAGGAAAAGCTTTTAATTTTTACTCTTTAATATCTTCAATAATTTTTAAAGTAATGAATAATTTGGATCGAAAAAAACCGGCAGGACATTTAGGGTATTTTTTTCAGTTTCTTTAAAATCATATTCAATTATATAAGAAATAAATATGAAAATGATGATTTTTTTATTTTAATTTTGTTGTATTTTGATGGAAACCCAATGTAAAACCAACATGTAAAAATATCACTGAATATTTTTAAGAATTTATACTGTCAGGAGAATATAATAAAATAAAATGATTACTGTTTCAGGCGCTGATATTGGTTCTGTCTCTAGATTGATTGTTTTTATTTTTTCCAATTGAGCGTCTAGATATTTTAATCTGACTTCTTGTTCGCGAGAAATTCTGGCTTCTCTAATAAATTTGTCACCAAATTCATTTTCATCAAAATCGTCATTAAGCTTGATTTGTTTGCTTTCAGGTCCCTAGTAACAAAATTTTAGCGTGAATAAAAATAAAATTTGTATCCAAAACAAATAATTTGAAATGTCACTTTTTTTAATTGTGTTATTTTTTCTAAAGATTTATCTGCTGTTATAATTAAAAAGTCCAAAAACAATAAACTAATAAAAAATATTAAGAACAATTCGAACTAACAAATTTAATTTTAGTTTTTTTTTAATTTAATACTTCGTTTTTTCGATACTTTAAATAAAATTTAACTCTGATAATAATGAATAATTACCAAAAAAGGCTTACATTTTGTAGAAAAGTAATTAGTTTCTTATATTAATCATTTTAAAAGATTCAAAATAGAGAAAGTATTAATTAATGAATCAATTAGTAGAAATAATAAATCTTTAAGGTAAAATGATAAATCATTGTAGTTAAATTCGTTGGAATTTGTCGCTAGATGTAGTTCTAGTCTAAAAGATTCAATAAATTTGTTGACTGTCAAATGTTTTCCATTTTTAACAATTTCTCTATTTTTCAATAATTTACATTTACAAATTTTTGTCTTTTCTAAAAATAATTCTCAAAAATGTTTTACTTTGTTTTTATAAATCTTTAATATTTTGTTTCTTATTATTTTTTTATTGTAAAAAACTATTTTTACGATTAGCAATAAGAAAATTAAATTAATGGTAAGTAATTTTTATATTTTATTGATGCATTGAATTTATGGACACAAGGCGTGTTTGAATTGAGTAAAAATTGGCAATTTGAACAAAATTTAATTTATGACAAATTTAAATAAAAGATAAATAAAATTCTAAAAATAAAAATTGAAAAATAGTTCAGCATTTATTTTACATAAAATAAATTAATTAAATACATTTTTAAATAAATTTAAATATATAATTTAATTTAAATAAATTAAATCAAAA
>QEOQ01000021.1:0-11016 GCA_010279815.1 Brachionus plicatilis | reverse complement strand
GCAGCAAAGCCAACAAGATGCTTACAAATATGATCTTTAAAGAAGGAAGGACAGGAACAACTAGCTGTTTGCATATAGTTATCGGAGTTACTATCCGAGCTGATTCTTGTTTCCCAAGTTTTAAACAAAATTCCATAGAATTCGTCAAAAGATTTGAAATTTAAATGTTCAACTGCCGATCGGTAAGTCTTGATATTTTGATTATTAACTTCTACATTAGCCATCGTCGAGTTGGTGTAATTTATGATCATATTGTATTCATCTCTTGCAATTGATTTTTTCATATGTTTAATCCAGTCATATGTCTTGGTAAAGAGTTGAGTATCAATTGTTGGTTGAAGTGAAAAATTTTTGCAATTGACTGACAATGGATCTCTTCGTTTCGACCAATGCTTAATAATATCTTTTGCAAGAGATAAGAACTGGTGTAAAGGTAAGCGTTTTCTGAACGAATGATTCTTTTTTAATGTAGAATTAATAGATTCTAGTCCATTGTTTGTGCTTGGTCCATCAGAGAGAAATCCTTCATACCAACCAGGATGCTTTAAGAGCCACTCGCTTTCAAAATATCTGAGAAAGTCCTTGATATTCTTGTTTGAATGGTTAATCCACTTTTTTAAGAATAGCTTCGATGCCTTCTCAAAAAGACAATCAGATTGACACAGCTGTAATGCGTCTAAATCAAGCATAATTTGTGATTGTAGAGTAGAGTCGTTGAGAATTGCTATACGTGTAGTAATAGCCTTTTTCGCATGAAACCAACACATGCCTCGTTTTCTTACTCCGAATACATTTTTGAATCCGTTAGTGATAGCATCTGCTGCATCAGCTACTAGATCAACAAAGCCTAGCTCTTGTTGATTAGTTAATTGTAATCCAATTAACAGAGAAGAGAATATAAATTGATAGTCATGTTCATTCTCTGTATTTGTTAGTGATATACCAAATGGATGAAATACGTTATCATAATCACTTGTGCCGATAATTAAAGCAGGAAAATTGTTCCATAATAATTTTGTAGGGGGGTTGTGAAGTTGATTTCAATTCGATCATTTCAGTTCAGAAAAACTTGAATAACTTTTTTACTAAAAGAGATAATTTAATTCTATAAAATGCTCAATTATAAGCAAATTTGCTTGATTCAGTAAAATAAGTCTGCAAAATACTCTGCAATTTTGTGCATTTTGCACGCCATTAAAAAGTATTCAAATTAATTGTGCACTTACTTTGCAGAGTTTTTGCAGACATTTATTTTCGGATTAAGCAAAGTTGCTTAAACATTAAGCATTTTACAGAACTTAATTATTCCTTATAGTAAAAAAGTAATTCAAATTTTTCTGAACTGAAATGATCGAATTGAAATCAACTTCACAGCCCCTTTTGTAGGTTGAATCTGCTTGAATAAACTTTGTATTTTTGCAGTTTTCTAGTAAGCGCTGTGAAGTCAGAAAAAGACGAAAGCTTAGCTCTTCAATTTGTATTGAATCTCTGTCTTCTGGATATATACTTGTATCCTCGCTAACCACTTTGATTTGATACGATGATAAAAATGGCTCATTCTCGTTAGTAGGAATTGCTATATTCTCGGTACACCATGCATAAAGCTCATTAAAATTCATTCTGGTGTTGCCTTTACGTTTACGATACTGAGCTTGGTAGTTATACAATTGCTTCTCAGTTGGAACTTGTAAATCGGTCTTGATATTTTCTTTTCTTTTTCCTCCTCGATGTTATTTAGAAGGACAAGCGGTAATTGAACACCTTTTTCTAGTAAGTCCTCTATATATTCCTTGGTCTCTTTGTTAATACCATGCCCAGTGTTAGCAATCTCATCATGATTGTGTTGATCCTTTGTTTTAAGCCACTGATAGATTTTCACTTTTATAAAGTAAATAAATTGCAGCTGCGCATTGAGGTCCTTTTCTCTTAACTAGGTTGCATCGATAATCAACTCTTAAACCGGCCTCAGTTTCACTACTTTTCAGAGAAGACCAAATCTTTTCATTATCTAACCAGTCTTTGGATGCTTATTGATCGTCGAATGTTCTCTCATAGATCCAGTTCTTCCTGGTTTTTTTCTTTTTATTGGATTCTTGAACCTCGTNAGTTACATAGTCATCAACTACTCGATACTCACTATCAGACATTTCAATACTTTGATAAAACTTAGATCACATTATATCATCTTTAAATATCCACAAAAAAAACTCTCACAGGAGATAATTAAATTGAATCAAGAGATAATTTCAACTGTTCATTAATTAAGTTAAGAGCTATATGCATCATAATCATACTCATCTTCAGTAAATTTAATGACAAAAAAACTCAGGATACAGAAATATTTATTATTAGAGACAGTTAATTAATCAAATTAATCGAATAAATAATATTATAGATAGAAAAAATAAAATAATATATTTTATTAAGTGATCGTTTAAGTAATGTAAGAGATCGATTAATAATACCCCATTTAAAAAATCAACTTTTAAATCAAAGTTGATAAAAAATATTTAGCTAAAAAAATATGGAACGCTTCACGATTTTGCGTGTCATCCTTGCGCAGGGGCCATGCTAATCTTCTCTGTATCGTTCCAATTTTAGTATATGTACCACCGAAGTGGTACAGTTAGATTAGCAACAAAACATGCTTATATACTTGATTTTTTTAAAAAAATAGCATACAGTATTTTTCATTAACTTAAAAAAATTATAAAAAATTTTTTTTTAAAATCAAGCCGCCATCTTTATAATTTAAAATTTTTATTTTAAAAAAAATTCAAGAATTCATTGAAAAATACAAATTTTCATAAGCCCTTTTAAATTTTGTATATTAATTTGCTTTTACAACTAATATACTTTATATTTTTTAGGGTCTAGTGGAAAATGTGAACAATTGTTCACAAAAAAATGTGAACATTAATTTTAGAATAAAAGTTAAATTTTAAATGCAAATAAAATAAAAAAGATAAATTCCTGAAATAACTACTTCTCAAGAAACTTTAAATGTAGTAAAAACAGTACTCAGCAAACATGCAAACCCTGTACCGTGTGATTTATGTGGAGAATTAATGAAAAACATCAAGGATGTAAAGTTGCATATGGCAAAAAAACATAAAAACTAATAAAAAAAGGAATTGGAATTTATCTTTTTTTTATTTGCATCTAAAATTAAACTTTTATTCTAAAATTAATGTTCACAAAAAATAAAAACTGGACTGTAACAATTTTTTTATTTATCTATTTTGGTCACCAAATATGTGACCAGAGATTATGTGAACAAAATGTTCACATTTTGGACTTGATACTCATGGTCACATTTTTTTGTGAACAATTGTTCACATTTTCCACTAGACCCTAAAAAATATAAAGTATATTAGTTTTAAAAGCATATTAATATACAAAATTTAAAAGGGCTTATGAAAATTTGTATTTTTAAATGAATTCTTGAATTTTTTTTTAAATAAAATTCGAAATCTACCTATTTTTGAGTTATAATTCGAAATTATCTTAGATTCAAGAATCAACTTAAATTTTAAATAATTCATTCAACTAATAAGTTATAAAAATTAAAATTTGAATAAAATAATTGAAAAATCAAGAATTTTAATATTTGGTTTTTTGTACTCTTGTAGCGTTGGTTTAATCAGAACAACTATTTTCTGTTGCCGGGTAAGGTGGATGGGACTATCGTAATTAAAAAAGGCTTGAAAATATTAGAAAAGATGGTTTGGCTGCACAATTTTAGTATCCAAGTCGAATTGAAATTCAATTAATTTTATATTTTTTTGTTATCAATTTTTTTTTTGATTAATTTTTGTAGTCAAATATTTAATCGAATATTAATTGAGTTCAATTATTGATGTAAACTTTGATTTGGATATTTTATAGATTCAATTTTAGTTTTAATAAATTAATTTTTATGTTTATTTATCAAAATTATTTATTTTCAAAAATTAAATTCAAATCTAATTCAAAAGTTATTTATTCGAATACCGGTTCGTAAATTCAATCGTTTTCTTTTCTAGGTGCTGCAATTATTAGAAAAAGATCCAGGATTTTTCAAATAAATGTGGAAAACAGTTTGGGATATTGTTTTCAAAATTTCATGATTTAAAAACTACAAAATTCTTTTATTTAGAAAAAAATAAATGCAAAAATTGTAAAATAAGTTAATTTATAAATAAAATAAAATTTTAAAATGTGTATGAATTGTTTTAATGGTTCATCTCCAATAGAGATGAACTTGAAGTTCGCCTTATTTATACAATGGTAATCCGAAACGAGGATTTGACTAGATTTTACGATTTTAATTCACCAAAAATACCGTAAAATCCTAGAGGTGAAAAATAAAGAATTAACTATAAATCAGCTTTATTTTTCCCTAATTTTAGAAATCAATGCAAAATATTTTAATTTATTTTAAATAAAATGCTGGAAAAAGTGGTTTAGCTTAAAATTAAATTTTAGCTTCTTTAGCTTAAAATTTTTTTGCAAATATTTATTAAAAATCAACTTTTAAATCAAAGCTGAAAAAAAATATTTAGCTAAAAAAATATGGAACGCTTCACGATTTTGCGTGTCATCCTTGCGCAGGGGCCATGCTAATCTTCTCTGTATCGTTCCAATTTTAGTATATGTACCACCGAAGTGGTACAGTTAGATTAGCAACAAAACATGCTTATATACTTGATTTTTTTAAAAAAATAGCATTTAGTATTTTTCATTAACTTAAAAAAATTATAAAAATTTTTTTTTAAAAATCAAGCCGCCATCTTTATAATTTAAGTAAAAAAAAAAAATTTTATAATCGCAATTGTCATCTCACTTTATTTCACTCATCAATCTTATCTTATTATTTAATAAATAAATAATAAATTTTCATTTTAAATTTAGCAACAAAATTTCAGCATAATTATTTTTTAATTTTAATTTTTTATGAATTGTTTTAAAATTCATTTTTTTTTTACTAAAGAAAAAAAAATTCATTAATCAAAAAAAGAGCATTTCAACTAATTATTTGTCACTTTTTGGCTCTCAAACTTAAATAATTTAAGAAAGCTAAGCTTTAAGACTTATTCAAGTCACTTTTACCCAGCAAACCTCTCTCTCGCGCTTATTCTAATCGCATAAAGTCTGTGCGTCTTGATCTAAAGTTTTTCTCGGAGTTTAGCTAAATTTACACCTCACATCGACAATTTCTATGAACACATTGTTTTTCTAAATAACACTTGACTAATTTGTGTCTAGTTTAAATTAGTCACTCTTTAAACAAAATGCTAAATTAGTTCAATTTCTGTATAGATGAACAATTTTTCCAATTTGACTCAGGGCGGCGATGGCCACTTTGCCAACCCGAACCTTCAGATTGACATGGATGCGACCTCGCGCACAGATTTGACCCAGAGGCCGCGCAATGTCCGCATAGTCCACTGCGGCGACGGCATTGTGGAAGAGTGCAGTGAGGACGAAGAAGAGAAAGAGCGCGCCGAAGAGCAGAAAAGGCGCCAGGAGGCCGAGGCGCGCCACAAAATGGACCTGGAAGCAGTGAGCAATTTTTTATTAGTTTAAAAATTAGTCTAATTTTTAGAATAAAAGAAAAATTTGACTTGGCTGCCGTGGATGGGGTACTTGGCGCAAAAAAGTGCCAACAAAAGCGTCGAAGTGTGCGACACTATCGGCGAAAAGCTGGCGTGGTGGTTCGGCATTACCAAGCCCAAGTTTTTGTACGAAATCGAGGAATACAATCGGATCAAGCAAGAAGAGGAAGAAGATGACTTTGCTGAGGAAATTGTAATTGGTGTTGACAAAAAATCAGACCAGTCTGTGCCTGTAAATAGAGAATCACATGATAATTTTTAAATTCTTTTAAATTTATTAACTAAATTAAAACCGAGTTTTTTTTAATAAAAAAAATTGTAAATTTTTTATAAATTTTATAAACTGTACCTATGGGTGACTTCATAGGAATTGAGTTCTTTAACATTTGTGGTAAAAAATTTTCCAGAACAGACAAAATAATGTTCGATCTGTGAGCTTGCAGTTGACAGAATGAGCGAGAGTACAACTCCCAAAATTAGCAGAGACCTAGAGCGAATCCGGAACGCGGAACGGCTGGCCCGGGCGCTCAGACCCTACTTGTCCGAGCCGTTCGAGCCCCAGTGCCTGAGCACGCCAGCCACAGCCCGCGGACGCAACAAAGACAAACGAATATGTCAACTGAACGCGGCCTACAGGTATTGCCTGGCCCTGGAGCAAAAAGTCCACGAATTGTACGGAAAAGAGAACAGTGTGCCCGAGCAATTCAGGCTGGTGCACTCGACCATAGCATCAAATCGGTCCGAGTTCACTCCTCAGCTGGACGATGACATTTTTCAGACACCAGTGCAGAAAAACTCTCTGTCCAACGACGAGCCAGTGTCGTCGTCGGTCTGCTCCTCGGCCAACATTGACGCCCCAGTGCCCACCAAACGGCCCAGTATTCTCAGCACCATCAGTCCCATATGCGGCCCACAGGACCATTTTATTGACGACAGCACCGAAATCGACTTTGCGGTGAAAAAGCGCCGCGTCGAGGAAAAAGTGAGCTTTGGCCAAGTGAGTGGAAGCAAAAGCGCCGAGCCAGACCAGCTCAACAACCTGGAATTTCGCAAGCACTACTTTTTGCGCTCAACAGCCATCAGGATCAAAAATGCGCTAAGCGGGGTGTCGGGTGAGAGCGAAAAATGTGCTCGTCGAACCAACAGCAGGAAGACCAACTCTTCTACTCATTCGTCGTCCAGATCGAGCTCGGTGACTACCACCTCGCCCGAGATCCGAGACGAGGCTCTGGATGTGTCCTCGCTGCAGAATATTGACCATGCTCAATTGCTCAAAGTTGACCTGCCTCCAGAACAATTGAACAATTTGTACAATTTAGCCACGAATGACACAAATTCAAATTTTAATTTTGATTAATTTTATTTTATTTTTTTTTTCTGTCCAAGAATCGGATTTTTCAATTTTAGTCTTTTTTTTTTTTTCCACAGAATCGAATTTGTATTATAATTTTTTTTATTTGAGGTTAATTTTGGCAATGACATGTCCGCGTGGCGTTAATGGTCAAATTTTTGTTAGTTTTGTCTGTTTTTTTTTGCTTTTATTTATTTTGTTTTTGAATTTTTTTTAGTTCTCGAACAAATTTTTGGACAAATTTATTCTAGTCATTCGATTTTAATAAAAAATTTTGCCTCAAATTATTTAATTAGAAGTTGATTTTTTTAGTGTTTTTTTAATTAATGAAAGTCGATTAAAAATTTTTAAAAAAATTGTAAATAGTCACATAAATTTACATTTAATTACCATTTTTTTGGTGAAAATTAAATTTTTTTTAAATTTTTTCTCTGTAAAATTCAGTTTTCACTAAAATACGGACCCATATTGAAAATAATTAAATTTAAACTCGAATAATAAGAGAAAAAATTTAAACAAGGTAGCTAAAAAATCCAAAAAAAGATCAGGTCTTTAGTTTTACTTAAAGCCTTATATAAAGAAAAGTCAGATTTTTCATTGATCAAGTCATTTAAAAATTGCCATTGTTAAAAAGTAAAACAAAAAACGCTTTTTTTAAAAATTCCGGTTTAAAAAATATTAAAAGGTAATTTTTAATTAGATTTTTCTTTTTTTAACTTTTTGTAGGTATTATGAAGTTGTTTTTGAAGTTCATTTAATTCAAAAAGTTTTTCTTAAGTTATTAAAATTAATCTTTGATTTAATTTGAATAATTTTGATGTAACATGATTAACATGATATGTAGATTTAAAAGATTTTTTCAATTTTTACAATTTTTTAAAATAGATTTTTATATTTAAATGTATTAACTGATTTTTTTAGAGTTTATTCGAAATTTTTTATTCCCAAAGTATTTGTATCTAGCATTCAAAATTTAATTTAATAAAGAAATTCAAATAATAAATTCCAAATAAGTAATAAAATGAAAATGAATTTTACAAACAATCAGTTTAATAAATTAAAAATCAATTTTATCAATGGATTGTAAAAATGTTTTTTCAATTTTTTTTTATTTTTAAAAACTAAATATCATCTCTATCATGTTAAATTCAAATTATTCAAGTTAAATCAAAGATTTATTTTAATATCTTAAGATAAACTATTTGAATTGATCAACAGCTTCAAGAATCCAAATTGTATGTTAATTTATGTTTGAATTTTTAAATAAATATAAAAATTTGTTTGTAAAATTAAAATTAAAAGACATGTTTTCTTTCATTTTCCTATAAAATTAAAATAATTAAATTAAAATTTATTCCGAACAAGTTTTGAAAAGAAACAAATTACGAAAAAAAAATTAAATAAATTATTTGTTTTAACTTTTGAAAAATTTTACTTAAAAATTTGAAAGTTGCGTTTCATTAAATGCAAAAATTTAATGCAAAAGTTTTTTATAGAAAATGAATACAATTTAAAAAAGATACCAAATAACAAAAATATTTCGACTTTAAAAAAAAACTTCAGTGTTCAGATTTGCCTTGGACTTATGACGAACTCTTTTTTTAAATTCTAACTCTAGTTTTAAATTATTTTTTGAATTTTTTAAACAGATTTAGATATTTTAAAATTTTAATCGATTTTGTCTTAGGGATTCTTTCAAGAAAATTTTTAACACTAGAACACTAAGTTAGTTTTTTAACCCTTTAAAATTATAAAATTAGTTCTGGAAATTTTTATTTTGTGTTAAATTTTTTAGGATTTTTCTGCAAGGACTGTAATCAAGTGATTTATGGATTGAATCTAAAGCAATTTTGAGCTTTCAAAATATTTTTTGAATATTTTTTTAAATATTTCATTCTATTTTTTTGTCCAATAACTTAGAATACATCTGTGTTTAAAAATTAATTTTTAATTTTTTTAATCTTTTTACTAGGTTTTCAGATTATTAAAAATTACAAGTCATACAAAATACTGCTATACGCAGTATTCTAAAGCCTCCTTACTTAGCAAACCCTTAAAACCTTTTTTATCAAAGAAAATAGCTGCAAAAACTTCTAGGAAATACATCACAGTGTTCAAGAATTATCAGAAAGGTGCATTAAAGGATTTTAATCACGACCAATTAAATATTTCATTCCTTTATCCAGTTTTTATAAAATAATTTCCGATTATTTAAAAAAAAAAAAAATTTTATTTTGGATCACAAAAGTTTCCATCTTAGTTCTATAACTTTTTTCTAATAAATATATTGTGTATTTTTGTAATGATGCATTTTCTGAGAGAAAAAATCACTTGGTCACGAGAAGAACAAAGAAATGTTTTTTAAAATTCATTGTGAAAAATAGATACCAAATTTGGTGCTCAAAATAAATTTTTAAATTCCGAGTAAGTCCAATTCAAACAGACTTTTATTAATTTAAAATTCAAAATAATTTGCATCAAGTCAACATAAAGGTGTACAAAACAGAAAATTAATATTATTTTAGCTAGTTCAAATTTCGAAAGCAAGCATATTTGATTATTGATTAAATTATTTACTTTAACAATTCATATTTCTTTGTTAGAAAATAAAATTTTTTTTCTAATAAACTGAATTGATTTAAATTAATGGTTATTTTGTTAATTAATTTTTTTAACCACAAATTCAATTGATAGACTAGAACCGATGGTATAAAAGAGTAAACAAAATGGCTGGAAAAATTGGGAATAAAGAATAAAAAAGTATAAATAAAATTTTCCAACTTAATCACATTTTTATTGTTGTTGTTGAAAGTACTAAGTTTTTTTGATCAACAGAATATTACTAGTGCTTGTCACGTACGCAATGAAAAGCATTTTAAAATTTTTTATATTTATTTTTTTAAAAAATTGATGGCTTGACAAAAATAAAATCGCAAAAACGTTGCTTGTGGCAACACAGTAAGTAAACCAAATTTCTAAGATAGCTAGAATATAGCTAATTTCAAAAAGTAAATACCAAGGTATTTTTTGTTTCATTCAAGAATGGTAGCTGAGCTTGGCATGATTGTTTTATTCACGTGCAAATGGCATAAATTATTTTAAATATTTGAAAGAGGCATTTTTGATAATTATCAAAAATTAGATAAGATATTCTTTGAATTTAAAATGAATTTTAGTTTGTTGGTTTTGTAATTTTTCTATGAAAAGACAAACAAATTTCTTAATATGTCGAGTAATGAACAGTTTTAGCTAAACAAAGACTCTTGATATTAAGATATTAGGATAGTTATTAATTTTTCTTTAGCTGGTTTTGTTAAATAAGAAGAAAATGAAAATTTTATTAGAAAGCTTTAGTAAAATGCCGTAAGCTATGAACATTTTTTTCGTACGAAAATCAATGCTAATTTTTAAAAATTTTAATATGTAAATTTAGTCAAGCGTGTTCACGTGTTGATAAAAAGGTGCTCAATATTTAATTTTTATATGTAAAACATATAAAAATTCAATGATTTTTTTAATATGGTAGCTAGATTTTTTTAAGACGAAATAAAGAAATTTTTAAACGTTTGACTGAAATTACTTTTTTAAATCATGCGAGTAAAGATAGGATGTTTATGAACTTTATTTGCCGAAGAGATTTCTTTTCTAAAATATGAATAATTTTTGGGATTCAGACCAAGGCAATTGTTCATTTTGAAATTTTTTGAGCTCTATAATATACCTAGTTAATTTAAAAAATGAATCGATTTTAATAAATTTTAATTTTTTTTTTAGATTAAAAAAAATTTTACGTAAATAAAGTATAACAGGGATTAATATTTTTTTTATACAACCAAAAGATATTTATTTTTAACAATAATAGATAATTTTAACATTTTATTGAAAAGACCTACCTCAGAATAGTTTTTAATGTAAGTGTTTTTCTGTCTGAAGAGATCCCAAGTTGTTTGGGTTTTGAAAGTTCCATGGATGGAATAGATAAGAAAAGTATAAATTAAAATACTGAATATTTCTTTTTTTTTTAGTTAATAACAATTACTATCAAAAGTATATTTTATTAAAAGAAAC
>QEOQ01000683.1:0-11769 GCA_010279815.1 Brachionus plicatilis | reverse complement strand
AATAAAAAAAAAAAAAAAAGTTAATTAAAAAATTTTATTTTAATTACATTTTAAAGCAATAGGAGTGAAAAAAGCTTTTAAAAATTGAGGCAAATAAAGCAAAAATAAAAGCAAAATTAATCGCTATTTTTCATCTGTAATAAATTCATTTTAGCTTGAAGAAGCTCCGACTTCAAGGCCTTAGTTTCGCTTTCGGCTTGAATGCGAAGCTTAAATTAAAAAATTGGCTCTAATCTAAAAATTGTGCAACGCAAAAAAACAAAATTACTTTAATATCTGTAGCTAGTTTTAGTTTGGCATGATTAATTTGTCTTCTTAAATTGAAAATTTCTTCCTCCAACTTGAGTAATTCTAACCGTCCAGCCTTAATTAATAATGATAAACTGTGATTAAAAAAATAATTAAAAATCAGAGAAGATTGATTGCGGTAAAAAGCGTGCATTAAAACAGAAGGTAAAAGATAAATTCAAACTAAAACAACAAAACGCATGTAACAGGTTAATTTTATTTTTTTGAAGCTCTATTTTTACCTACACAGTTAATTTAGATTAAAAAAGGTTAAAAATAGTTAAAAAGTATAATTTAAAGTTATTTTAATCCAGAACACTACGTAAAACACATTAAGGTCATTGGTATCCAGATTTTTTATTTTCTTTAAAATTCCATAGAGTATAAAATTCCAAAGATTAAATTTATTTAATCACTAAAATTTACCATTTTTTACGTAAATAAACGTAAATTGATAAAATATTAAAAGCTCAAAATAGAAAGATTTTTTAGCAATTTTTCTATAATAAAATTAATTTTTTAAAATTCTTATTTTTTCTTTAATTAAAAAACATTTTTTTTTAAATAAAAAAGGACAAATTTTCGTCAAAAAATAAAAAAAAAAATAAACAAAATTAGAATTATAGTGGAACAAAAATGGATCTAACGATTTAAAAAAACCATAGCAAAAATTTAAAAAAAAAAAGAAAAAATAAGTTACCTAAAAAAAGCCTATTTCAAAAAATTTATTTCACTTAGATTACTTTAAAATGAGTTTACTTTTTTATAGGTGAATGAGGTTTAGGTTATATTTGGACATTTTTCTCAATTTAATTCCTTATGAAATTCTAAAACAGTTTGATTAGTTTCAATTTCACTGTTTATGATTCTTTTCCCATCTTATTCGATAAATTAGAAAAATTTTATCGGATTGATTAATAAAATTCTATTTTGTTAAATTTTTTATTTTATTTTATTGTTCAAAAAAATGCCATTTTTACGCATAGGTTAAATTCAGTCTTAGAGAATTTAGAGAAAAAATAATTTCATTTATTTTGATTTCTAATATTTTAAATGGCCTGAAATTTCACGCTCAATTTAAATAGAATGCAGGCTTTTATAAGAATTGCTTTAGAAAATTTAAATCAGATTTTTTAGCGCTTAATTTTATTGTTGTTAACATTGGAGTAAACCTGTTTTCTTAAATAAATTTTCAACAATTTTTTCTATAAGCAATTGTTTAAAATAGGGAAATAATCTTTATTAATATTATTTGATATGGTCCAAAGATTTCAATTGAATTGATTGATTTTGATTTTAAGTGTGCTAATGGCAGCTAAGTAAAACTCAGTTAAATGTGAGTTAACAAATATCAAGTTTTAAAAGTCCACTTTAGAAAAATTATTTAAAATTTTAAATAATTTTTCAATAATTTTTAAGTTTTACGCATAATGATAAAAAGATTTTCTTAGAGATAAATTATAGTAAATCTTTTTAAGTCGGAATAAAAAGTAAATTTTTTAACAGATTAAGTAAAACAAAAAATATTTTAAAATTGAACAGCGGTTTAATGAAGAAAATTAATTTAAAATTCTTCAAAAAGGTTAAGAGAAATTGAAGAATCTAAAATTGCTTGCTTTTCAAATATGGAAAATAGTTGATTAAAAAAATTGAATTTTTTCCCCAGTTTCTTATTTTTTTTATTTTCATAAAAAAATTTTTTTCTTGAATTTATTATTTTTTTCATTCAGAATTTTTTATAAATATTTTTTAAGGTCCAAAGCTGGTAATATAAATTTTATCAGCAAATTCATTCAATTTATCACCTAAATCTAGCCTCTGCAAAAATTTCATTACGTTCGAACGATTACTTTGTAGAGGCGATACTCTGAATGCACCAGCTGATAAAATTCACAGTGCCACATATTCAGATAATTTTTATACAACTAAATCTCTTTTTTTTAATTAAAATTTCAAAAATGTATTTTTTAGAACCCATCTGTAATTATTCAATGAGTTACAGACAAAAATACCAATGGATGCAGCTTGGAAACTGTACTAGGAAGTGAGTTAAAAAATTTAAAAAAGAAAAGATGTTGATTAAAATCAGTGAAGAATGGTGAATTCTTAGAGTAGAAATTCACGCATTCAAAAGTTATATAGGTAAAAAATGTGCTTCAAAAAATACGATCAGCTTGTATCTACAGCTTACTAATATTAGGCAAAGAAAACCACATCAAAAGCATTAATAAAACACAAAGTAGAATTAAATTTTTTTATACATTTAATTTAAATATATTTTATTAAAATTTCAACTTGTTAAAAGATTTAATAGGGTAAGATACGCTATTTAGATATGGTAATTTAATGTAGCCAAATATTACCTTTATTTCTGAGTTTTTCATATTAACAGTCGAATTTCTGAAGCTATTTACATAATTATCTGACTCGTAAGATGCGAAAAATTTACTGTTTATAGTCTCGATTTCACCCAGCAAAGAGTTAACTCTATCCTCGATCGCCGGTGTTTTCTTTTTTTCCGAAAAGTATTTTTTTTTCCAGAGATCGCGCGCTAAAAACACATTTTTTATCAGATTGATTTGTTGACTTTTTGACGCCCATTTATTCTATCTCTGCAAAATTTAGACTTTTCAGCTTGGAATTAATTAAAATAAGCTCCAAGCCATATTTTTTTTCAATAAAATTTTTTTTATTTAGTTAACTTTTTTTAAGTATTCATTAAGTTATGTTTTTTTTTTGTTCGACTATTGTTTATTTGAATTAATTAATTTTTAAATAATTGAATAAAAGAGTTTTTTGTCTGAGCTTAAGCTGATTTAAAAAAAATCTTTAATGAAGCCAAATGTAAATTAAAATTCAAATAAGATGAAATCGAGTCGCTATTTTTAACTAAATTATTTACAATATAAAAGCTTATTAAAATAAAAATTAAGATCAATTCTTTAATTCATGCTTGTTAAAATGTGAATTGTATGTTGAGATTTTTTATTAGGAAAAAAAATTTCCTTTAGCTTTCTTTATTGTTACGATCAATTGGACCAAAAATTGTGAGAAAATACGCAATTATAGCTAGCTAATTAAATTTAAAATTTTTGTTAAAAATTATTGTTTGAATGTTTTTAAATAAATCTTTGATGGTTTTAGATTTTAAATTTTTTAAAGATAATAAATAAAAGCTTCTTTTAACTTCTGGGAGTCCCACAAGAAGAACCAGTAAATATTTTCCAGAGTTTTAAATAAAAGTCTTTTGACTTAACTTTATTTTAGAGATTTATTTTAAAATAATTCAAATAAGAAGCCAAGCAACCGAATTACAAAGACTATGAAATAAAGACCCCTAATAACTACATGCGGCAAATAATTCATGTATCCGCCTCAATAACTACATGGAAGGGTAAAAATTCAAATATTAATTTTCAATCAAAAATGACTTGATTTTTAAGTCAATGCCAATTTAAATTCAAGTCTAGTGATTTGATCTCAAACCAAAAATTCAAGTCAAAAGACTTTTTTTAAAATAAAAATATTTCAAAAATTTGTCAGATCAAATAACTTGACTACAAAATTTTTAAAAGCTGACATTGACTTGATTTTGTAGGCTTTAAATAATTTTTTTTGACTTTGTCGCAAATCTGATCTTTTCTTTTTCAAAAAACTCATCTAAGTATATTTTCTTAATTGATTTTTTTTAAATAGATAATTTAAACATAGTTTTTTGATAAAAATTAACACCAAGATTTTTAGATTTTAAAATTAAGTTAAATTTATTTTTTTGTTGTATTTTTGATCTGCTAAATTTATTTAAAATTAAATTAGAAGAATATGAATAAAACATGGTATCATTTAGAATTCGAAAATAAACTATTTTAATTTACTTCCTACTTTTTTCTATTTTAAAAATTTAAAAGGAAAGCTTTGAAATGTTATAAAAATGCAAAATCTGCAATGTAATTTATCAAAACTCTTTTCAAATTTGAAAATATTTTAAGGTCCAATAAAAAAAAATACAAAATATCAACATTTCAAATTACATAAAAAATTAATTTTGATAGAATTTTCAGAATTTTTTTGAAGCAATATTTGTGACAATTGTAATTTTTAGATTTTTATTTATTAGCTTTTAGTGATACATTGAATGTATCATCAGATACAATTTACAGTATCAATTTTGAGGTTTTGGAAATTGTTTTTTAAGCTTTTTCATTTCTGTTTCCAAAATCTAAATGCCTTTTTTTTTCGAAAAATGTTTACCTTTTTTTTAAACACTATAATCAACTTCTGGGACTCTAACAAAATGAGGAACTAAATAATTAATTAAGTTAATAAAGTTATATCAAAAAAATTTAAACGAAATAATATGAAAAAATAGATTTATAAAGAGCATTAAAAGTTAATTTTAGAACTATTTTATTTTTTAAAAAGAATTATACCTCTTCAAGATTAAAGAAAGTTCATAGAATTCGAAAAAATTTAATGTAAAATTGAAATCTTGATAGATTTATGATTATTATGCTGTTGAAATGAATTTTGTACCACCCAGACTTGCGCAAAAGTCAGAAAAAAAGTCATCTTAAAGTCTTTAAAAGTCAAGTCATTTGACTTGACTTGAAATTCTTTTCTGAAAAAAATTCATTGCAAAGACTTTGAAATAAAAATAGTCTAGTCCAGTCACTAGACTTGACTTTGACTTAATGACTTTTAAACAACTCTGGTTCCAACAATAAATTCTGATTTGCAAAAGATGTCCCATAAGAAATAAAGTTTTTATGTTGATATTTTTCTTGGAGACTTTTTGCATGCTTGGTTCAAATTCACATGATCAATTTATCATGTGGTTCACTTAGCCTAACAAAAATTAATTTTTCTCTTTGTTATTATATATTAAATTTTTAAAATTAGCAGACAAAAAACAAAGAAAAAATTACTCTTTATTTCGAGGAAAAAAATCTCTAATCTTAAATCCTTTAATTTTTAGATTTTTGTTTTAATTAAATTTTTAATTAATTTAATTATCTTGTTTAAATTATCTGTCAGATATTTTTACATTTGTTTTAAGAAATCTTTTAGCTATTTTCCTACAAAGAGATCTTTGCACTTAAACCCAATTACTTGATTTTCGGATAAATTGATTAAATTTTAAAAAAGTCTTTTCGTAAGAGTTATACTTAAGAGTAGCTCTTATTATATTAACATAACTACTAAATTTAGAAACAAAGGTTTAAATGTGAGGCTAAGAATGAGGTAAATCCCTGATAAAAAAAAAATTAGACAATCATTTAGAATCTATTTAAATAAGAATTTTTTTCAAAATTAGTAGAAAAAAATGCTTTATAATTTGAATAAATTTAACAAAGCAGTAAAACATAAGTTATTTTACAAAAAATATCTAAAACAGCTAACAAATGTCTTATCAATGTCAGTTTTGTTGAGTTAAAGTTAAAAAAGGCTTTAAAAAAATTCCCCTTTTTTAATGCAAATTCTTAAAATAAAATTGTAAGGCTTTGTGAAATTTAGTAAAAATTTTAACAATTTGAACAAAATATATCCGGGTTTTTTTATTAAATAAGATAAAATTTTGGATTTTTTTTCTTTAATTTTAATTTATAAAAAAAGGAAATATTTTTTTTTCAATTTTTCATCTTAGACTTTATTTCACCACGCCAAATTTTAATTTTAGAACAATATTGTTCCAGAATCTAAGCTAATGGATCTCAAAGCAAAAAATAAAAGAGTATAAAAAATTAATTATTTTTAAATTTGAAATGAAATAAAATTTTAATTTTTTTTTTTCAGTCAGAGAAATTATTGACGTAAAGAAACCAAACACTTCTAAAAAGCAATCAAGTTAAAATATAAAAAGAAAAGTATAGAAAAAGTAGCTAAAAAGATTTTAGACAGTTAAATCGGATATTAAAATGCAAATACTTTATTTGCACTATTGGGAAATTATTTAAAATTATAGCCGGATTAATGACATAATCAAAATTTTTAAAATAACTTGTCATTTAATTCTAACCTTAAAGCCTTAATATCATCCTAATCTTATTTCTTTTTTAAATAAATGGCGTCAAAAATTTAATCACCCATGGGCCCAAAAAAAATTAAAAAAAAAAAACAGAAAAAACCTTCTTTTCGACGTATTGATATTCTATTATGAACATTTTTAATATGTTTTAACAAATCGTTTCTTAAATTCTCGACCTCTATTCTTCTCTGTCTAGTTTTTTTAATTCTTTCGCGTAAGCTTTCCTCTTTATTAAGCAAAATTTAAAATTAAACAATTTTGGTTCATAATTATACCTGAATTTTCAACTTCCAGAATATCTACATCATCATTTTCGGCTACTTCCTCAGATCTATCTCTTGAAAACAAAAAATAAATTTGAATCATTCAGAACCTAAACAGTTTACTCTATGATTGGCAGTGCTTTTTCTCGCCGCAGTCTTTTTATTTTCTGTCTATCTTTGAATCCGCGATAGGCATTTTGAATTATCAAGGCTGATTTATCTTTATCCTCATCATCACCATCATCACTATCGTAATTCTCCCGCGATGCCAAATAGTCCTCATCAGCGGGATAAGTGTCACCAACATTGACTTGACCATTTTGGTCGCTCAGTTTTTCCATTTGTCTCTTGCGCAATTGTTCCAAATAAATTTGTCTAATCCTCAATCTCTCCTGTTCTTCTTTCATTTTGTCCAAGTCCTTTAGCCGGTCATAGTTTGATATGCTACTGATGGACTCTTTGGCAGCACTTGTGTCCGGATAAAATTGAGAATTGCGGCTCAGCCCATTATCTCTGCGAGTCTTCAATGTTGGCAAATTGTTCGACTCGGCAGGAGTAAAAAAATCCATATCGGGACGGTCAAATTTTTGCAACAAACTACCTGATATTTCTTCATCAACTTCTAATAAAAAAATTTCCGGCCCTACAGCCTTGTTAAATAAAATTTAAAAAAAATTTTTTTTTTTTTATTTTTTTGTTACTTGAGGTGGTAGGAAGTATTTTACTTTTAGCTCTTGTTCCTGGTACGGCTTGACGCGGGTCAGCGCTCGGCCTACACTTCTGAGAAACACATAGTCCCTTGGCACTTCCTCATCTGTGCACTGTTGCCGTATTTCTCTACGAAGATCTCGGAGCGAAATATGCGGCGTTACTCTTTGGGAAAAAATAAGCAGACATTTAAGGTGTCTTTTTGGTGTTTACCTGATGAATCCTGCAGATATGGATTCAATGATTGTTTCATTGTAGGCCAAGTTTTGTTTTGTTCTCCAAAAATCCCTCGGTAAAATGTACACATGTAGATCAACTAGCTTTATTAAATTTTAATTTTTAATTTTAGTTTTTTAATTAGAATTTTTAATTAGAATAAAATTGAATCTAGGCAAATTAGAAATTAAATTAATTAATTAAATCTATCACAATATAGGCATGAATGGAAAAAAAAATAATTGAATTTTTATCTTATGTTGACATGATATTTAGAAAAAAAAAAACGTGACAAGAAGCCCAATCATGTCTAGTGTGGTCCGGTGTACGGAATTTACCTTTGAGGAATCGGACCGACTTGTTTCTTGTTTATTAAAAAGCTCTAAGCTCTGGTTGTATTGAGGTCTATTTGTATACATTTATCTAAAATGTAAATCGTAAAAATTTATCTTGGTTTAGATAAGATTGGAACGAGCCGCTTTTATAGCCTTCGTTCTCAAATATTTAATTGTTGTTAGTTATTTTTAGATGAGTAGAACGATAGGATATGAAGAAAAGAATTAAAAAAACGATTCAAAATTTAATTTTTTATTTTTAAGAATTGAGTATCTAAATATTCTTGGTTGCCATGGATACTTACTTCGGAGCAAAGTTTTATTCAAACAAGGATAATAATTATTAATTAATAAATATTTTGTTTTTAGCTAGAGCTTGTTGTTTTACTCGATAAATTTTCAAAGTCAAGTGCTTGTGCTTATATTTCTATCAGTTTTTTTCAGCGTGCCATGTTCCGGTAAAGCTCAATACGTGACAGAATTTAGTAAGAACAAATATTTTTCTTTGATTTTCAACAAAATTGCTCGCTTGTTTATAAACTTTTAAGAGAATACTTAAAAAATATTTACAACAAAATTTTCCAGTCATGTTTTCACTAAGAATTCTCTTAAGAAAATATTGATTTAATTATTTAAAGTAATTAAGACATAGCCATAGATCACATTGGCAAATACTCAGCAATTTTGTAAACGCCCTTATTTGATTTCTAAAAATTATTTTTAGCTCATTTTTAATTTAACAATACAATTATAAAACAAGATCGTTTTTAAATTAAGACTGACACTTTTTATTTTTGTATATTTTTGGCAAATCATTTTATTGAAAATTAAAGAAATTTTAAAACAAAATATCAATATTTTTAATTAACAAGAACATTTTTAAATCATTCAATTAGATATTAAAAAAATGCTATATTTCACTGATAATTTCTATGTTAATTGATACTTTAAAATAATTTCATTAAAAATTAAATAAATTTTAAAATAAGACTTTCTTTGATAATTAAATAATGAAGGATATTTCTTTTATACTCAATAATTGAACAAGAATATTTTTAAAAATTCAAAAAAGATATTAATAAAAAAATGTTATACCATATTTAACTCGAATTAACAATTCTACAAATTTTTTTTTGTTTATTTTTTTTTGCTGTCATTTTTGAAATCATTCAATTCAAAATTAAATAAATTTTTTCTAATAACTAAATAATTAATTTTAAAATTTTTGTTAATATTTAATTATTAAACAAGTTAATTATTTAGAATAAATAATTTAACGATTTAAATAAATAAAATTATATTTAGTGATTAATAGTTTGAAAGTTTAATAAGTCAAATTTTTTTCCAATTTTTTAATCTGCTATCAAATATCAAATTTTTTTGTTGAAAAAAAAAATATTTTGTAAAAAATTAAAATAAAAAAGCGTGTGCAAAATTTACACAAATTATTTTTTTGAATTTTTTTTTTCAATTAAGCAAATATTTACGAATAAAATAGTCTGAGAGAAAGCGGAGTGAATTTCAAATCTTTACAAGGCAAAGGAAGAGGGTATTAGACCTGGATTATTCAAATTTATGTTTCTATAATTTAAAACAGCATTTTTTCAGGATGTTAAATAATCTTATAAATTTGAAGCTGAATTATTTTAATTAAATAAATTCTATTTTAACAACTAAATAAACTTCTTGAATTTGCTAATTTTAAATTGTGTTGAAAAAAAAACGGGCTGAACTAGCACAAAGGGTCTGATTGAAAGCTCAAATTGGGCCCAAAATCTAAACAATTGTACTAAATCAATCAAAAAAAAGTAATTATTTAAGTAAAATAAAACAAATTTTTTCAGATAATGGTTTTTGATGGCTGCTAAGTTGTCGGTACGTGATGGGAATTGTTTAGATGTGCCTGCTAGCGTAAACACCAAGATTACGTAGGAAGATGTTTTATGCATGCATAATTTTCCAAATTTGACGATTTAAACAATTTTTCGTTTAGTTTTCCATAAAAAAATAGAAAAAGAAAAAAGATTAATTTTTTAAAATAGAATTGAAATTCGATCCCAGCCAATTTATCTTAAATATATCTTAGGAAAAAAAAAATAATTTATATTATTTCCAGGTTTGGTTAAAGCGTTTGCGCTAAAATATGGTTTTAACTTTTAATTACATTTTGTAAAGCTTTTAGTATAAAATGAATTATTTAAAAAAATTATATCCCCCCCCCCTCTCTCTTTCTCTCTGAATTTCTTTATTGCCTCAGTTTTTATTTAATTATCATTATTTTATTGATTTTTTTTAAATATATTTTTTCTTGATAATGTTTTATGACGATTTTATGATCCTAATTTTATGCTCTTCTAAATTTTAGCTTAAATTTTGATCATTCTTGCCAAAATAGGCGGCAGGTGCAGCCAACACAACCAAATCTAATCCAATTTCCGGCTTTGAGCGACAATTCTAGCAAAATTCAATTATTCTCAGCTAACAACACTCGAAATAAAGCCTTACTCAGATCAAGAGACTTTATAGGGCTTATGTTGAGAAAATTAAATTTATTAATTTTCTAAGTTTGCCGGTTATTTTTGCCGGCTTTGTTCAAGCTCAATGGATTAGTGGCTGCACAATGTTCCAGCACCTGCAACAAATTCACATCTTGGGGCACACACGATCAAGTCTTTGAGCTAGCTCGAATTCAAAATTTGGCAATTTTTGAGTTATTTTTTGGAAAAATTTCAAAATTGTTCAAATTCACCGCGAGCTAGTCAAAAAAAGTTATGCAAAAAGCTTTCTTTTTTATTCCATTTTGTTTGTTAATACTGTCATTGTTTAGTTTCATGCCAAATATATTAATCAGTGTTAAAATTGAGTGCCGAGCTAATTAATAAATTAATATTTAGCAAAATTTTGCTTTTCAGCAGATTTTTATGCACCATTAGGTGCCATTTAAAATTAAGAAATAAATTATTTTTATACGATCCGACTCATTTGTGATATGTCAGACCGGGTCTGATTGATTAGATCAGTTTTATGCCAGATAATCAAAGAAAGAAAGAGAATTTTAAATAAATTTTTTTTTTTATTTTTAATATGATAATTTAATATTTGTCAAAGAATTATGAATTTTAGTTTGCGCAAGCGGGATCAGTTTGCAGGGACACATTTTGCTAGATAGGAGTCATGTGGCTGCCGATAAGGATGATATTTTGGCCAATTTAAGAGCGCCAAATGATGCTAGGGCCTATTATGGATCATGGTTCCCAAGGAATACACTCAACGCCACCAAATTGAAATAAATTATTTTATTGTTGTTGTCGACTTGGTGCCTGCTTTACGGCAAAGTTGAGTTTTTTTTCTCTTCTCACTTTTTCCACTCTGTTCGTGGAGCTTGCTTTGTGCGTGCCCCTCTTTGCTAGTTCTCTCTCTGCGCCTGGCATAATTTTTCGAATTTTTTTCATATTGAATTTTTTCTTTTTTTCTTTTCTGGATTTATTTATGTTTCGAATGAGAGAAGAATATAAAAATAAAACTAGAAACATAAATTTTTATTATTACTTAAAAATTTATGGTTTTAATGTTGTCTTGAAAATGGTGAGTGAGGAAAAGGCAACGAATGCACACGGAGAGAAGAGCGAATTTGAAACTGTAGTAGACAAAAATTGCAGCCAAATTTAGAAAGTTTCTATTTCAAATTTTGAGCAAAATTCTAAATGTTTCTCTCATTTAGAGACTAATTAAAATTCATATAGAAATAGTTATTTTGAAAGAAAAAAAGTTATTTTTTGTTTGTTTTTTCTACATTTGAGTCTGAGTCCAAAGCGAGGAAACAACTGCCAAGCAAAAGAAACAAAATGGGAAATAACCCGCAAAGTTCCAAAAAAGGCGATCAATCCGAACATGGTATGCTGCAATTTATTTACATTTTCTTTTTTTTTTTGTT
>QEOQ01000232.1:6356-21141 GCA_010279815.1 Brachionus plicatilis | reverse complement strand
CCCGAATCCCTAAACCAGGGATCCGCCACGGATCCCGTTTAATTTTCTATATAATTATTAAAATACTAATAAAGAACAAAAAGTATAGAAAGGAAAAGGTTTTTTTAAAAGTTAAATCTCATTGTCTATCCATGGCTAAAGCTCCACACTGCCACATGGCGGTGATGGGCTCAGACCTTGTACATGTTAAATCTCGCAGCAAGAAATACAACTACTGCTTAATAACAAAAATTTATGTAAGGCTAAAGTAATGTCGAAATTGGTAAAAAATATTCATAAAAATCGATTCTAGATGTGTTAATTTATAAATTAATTGACCTATTCTTCTTCTTCTAAAAAATTATTTGAGGGTACAAAGTGGTCAGCATTTGTTCCATCATCATCTTGGACTTTTTCATTTAAAATCAAATTTTTTTTTTCTTAAAATATTGTTGTTAATTTTTTCATTTCAATTTCTTCATTTTTGAATTTTCACAGATCAGTAAAAGAAAACAGTCAACAAAAAAAGAAGAAAAAAAAACAAGAATATAAAATGATTTTTTTTTATTTATTTTATTTTTAGAAAAGGAAAATTAGAGAAATAATATAATTAAATTAAAGAATGGTTAGATCTTTTTGCGGCTTTTTTTTAAAGATAACATCACACCTTATATCCATGCATTTAGTTCTCATCTGCATTAATTTCAAAAATTACACTATGAATATCAGTATTTTTTATATGTAAGGTTTGTAATCGGCAATTCTTTTAATGATACTAATAAGCAATTCGTGACTTTTCTTGTTGTAGGATTAGAAAAATTAAACGATGATACGGCAAAACAGTCTTTCAAGTCGCCACACAAANAATAATCACGCATAGGAAAGAAATTAATTTATTATAATTAGATGCATAAAAAATTGCAACTTAATTTTGATTGCACAAATTTTAGGAAAATACAGAAAATCAACTGATGGAAACAAATACAAAAGAATTAAATTGAATTAATTTTTTTTCTTAAAATATTGTTGTTAATTTTAATTAAATAAAAAAAATTTAATTAAGAACAATTTCTTCATTTTTGAATTTTTCACGGATCAGTCAATGAACTCAGTCAACAAAAAGAAGAAAAAAACAAAACTACAAAATGATTTTTTTTTTATTTATTTTATTTTTAGAAAAGGAAAATTAGAGAAATAATATAATTAAATTAAAGAATGGTTGGATCTTTTTGCGGCTTTTTTTAAAGATAACATCACACCTTATATCCATGCATTTAGTTCTCATCTGCATCAATTTCAAAAATTTCACTATGAATATCAGAATTTTTAATATGTAAGGTTTGTAATCGGCAATTCTTTTAATGATACTAATAAGCAATTCATGACTTTTCTTGTTGTAGGATTAGAAAAATTAAACGATGATACGGCAATACAGTCTTTCAAGTCGCCACACAAAATAAAACCTTGGATTAGATCCTGCTTAAAATACTTCGACAATTTATTTTACAATTTTCTTAATTGATTTGTGTTTAGAATCGCCTTTGTCAATTCTATTGGACATTAACCTGAATGAGTGTTTGCATGTTTGAATAAATTATAATAAATTAAAAAAAGTCTTATGCGTCGATTTCCATANCATACATCATTGTAGGGCCTGACAAGCTTCCAATAATGTTCTCAACTTCTTTTGGGAATGATATTCTCACTCTTTTGACACCATTTTTCCTCTCGGGTCTATCTTTATATTTTTCTTCAGTGATGTGTTCAATCTTAAGACCATCAATCCGAACAGCGTTAAAAAAAGTTTCAAGTCTATGATTCTCGAAATCAGAGGGCAAAAAGTGAAATCGAAAAGTACAATACCTTCTGAGATCCGGGACTTTATTTGCATCTTCAAGCCTGAATTTGGTTCCATTAATATTGATTTCACGATCGAAGATTTGGGCAACATCAAAAACAACATTAAACTCTATTATCCATACTTTGTTTGAAGAAAAATTGTAGATGGATGTGATCGCATCATTTTCCACTTGGTTTAGGACGATATCTAGTGCATTAAATAATACTTTATGGCTAATCGGTTTGTCTAACCTCTTCAGATTTAGCTTGACCGAATTTTTAAATATCCACCGTCGGTTTTGGTTTGTTTTGTTGAGCGACATTGCCAACACACAACTTTCAACGGTTTTTTAACACGTGATGACGCTATTAAATTTGGTTTTCCAAAATTGCTAAGCCAAACGACAATTTTCAAAATATTTTAAGAAATCGTGTTCTTGAACATATATTTTTGTTCTAGCGCAGCTCTAGAGCATGTGCTCAAACGCTGCTTAAGCAACCTAGNTTTTAGGATCTAATGCCATTTTCTTAAATAAGAACCGATTGCCGAAAAAAAATTGAACAATTACTTTTGATTAATTTATAATTATCTTCAAAAAAAACAAACTTGACTCAACTATCTTGCAAACATAACCGTTTAACGGAAACGGAATATTGTTATACAAAAAAAATTATCTAGGTTACTTAACTCAGTTTCGGCACTTTGAATCAATTGAAACTTCAAAAATATTTTTGATTTTTTTTTTGTTTAATTATTCTTAATTGACACATTATAGATAAATTTATCACTATTTTAATTGAGCGTGGGAATATTTTTTTTATTCATGTATATAATTTTCTGCGTTTTACTTCCTAACTTTTTGACATCATGTGAAAGTATTATTAGAGTTTTTTAGAGAATCGCTGAAATTTTAAATAATAAGATTGGTGTGTGAAATAAAATTTTTTTATTAGCAATCATAAACAAATGAAATAAAAAAAAAATCTGAAATCATAAATGTTAGTCAAAAAGTTAAGTATTTTTAAATACTTAACTTCTGTAAATTCGGTCTTACTTAAGTACTTAAAAATATTCGAATTTTTCTAAATTTATACTTAAGTATTTACTTAATTTTAATTTTTTTTTAAGTACTTAATACTTAATACACATCCCTGTTGTGTATTAAGGTTTTTTTTTCTCTTTTTCTTTGTCAAAATTAATATAATTAATGATGCTAAAGCTTAAAAAATTACTAATTTCCATCATTCAGATCTAACCAGATCATATCTAAAACCCAAAACGAATTCATCAAAGCAAAGACCCTAAGATAACATATATAAAATTATTTTTGATTTTAAATAAAGAACCAGCTCACAAATTTTTTTTGCAAAACAATATATTAAATTTTGAAATTGCTCAACAGATTTGTAACACAAAATATCGTACAGAAAACAAAAAAGAAATCTTAATATATGGATTTTTTTCGATCATCAATATTTTCCCTAAAAAAATAAATTCAATTTTTTTGAATTTAGTGAAAAAAATTGTTGTTTAGTGTTGTTTCGTGGTCGAAGTTTTTAAAGCTAAACTTTTTCGAAATTAATTAATGATAAAGATTTTATTTTATTAATTTTTGGTAGGTTTGTATGACAATTGATTTTCATCAATATACATTTTCCCCACTTTAAGGCGGATAGCAGTTATCCAAAAAAAATTTTTTTAATATAATATTTAATGATAAAATTAATTAAACAACAGGAAATAAGTACAAAATTTATTATAAAAAATTTAAAAACTAACATTTTACAATAATTGATTCAAATTTGTTTTCTTTGTTCAATATTTCGGTGCATCCAAAATCTTGTAAAGAATTAAATTTAATAAAAAAATTGAATGATTGTCGCATTCGAGCTTGATTGAATTTGTATTCAAATGGATCTCTTCCATACGCCAACATTTGATCATATGCAACACAAAACAGACCACAATCATTTGGACCTACTTGAGGTTCGACGTTAACTAAACTACCTTCTGGTAATTGCTTTCCGGATACATCATACGAAAAATACGACTAAGATTAGCAAGAAGTTATTATTCCGGATATTCGGTGGTCATTTAAATAGAATAATTTTTTGACTAAACGGGGAAAATGTTAAATGGGGAAAATGCTACTAAATCAAAGTTTCACTAATAAATATTTTGGATTTTTATTTGATTAAATTACGAGCTGGCGTTTCCTAAACTCATTTCAGTTAAAATTTTAATATTTTTTTTCTTTTTTTGTTTTTAATTTTTAATTATTTTTTATATAATAATTTTCTACAAAATTTCGCTAAATTTTTTACATTGCATCGTGACAAGAGGGTTTAAACGAAGGCTAAAGCTATTCGGACAAACAATGAGGAAACCCAAAATTATTTAATTAATAATAAAAAAAAACGAACTGGCGTTTCCCTACAAGAGCTATCAGCGTTTGTTCCGATTGCAGGCATCGTGAAATTTCTTACAAAACTTCCAATACAAAAATAAAAAAATTATATAACTTTTGTTCTAGATCTCAAAAACTTGTTCTGTAAATGAAAAAAAAATTGCCAGGAATTGTCAAGGTGTGGTAAAATTTTAGTATAAAATGAATGTTCTAAACTTTAAAGACTAGTTTTTTTTATGAATTTTATCTAAGTATTTTTAAAAAGAGTTTTGGAGTGGTTAGAAGCTTTTTTTTTGACATTTATCTATCAAGAGAAAGCTAAAAAAATATTCTATTAGGTGATATAGTTTGTATTATATGATAATCGATATTTATTTCAAATTTTCACTACTAAAATTTTTTGATTATTTTTTTTTGTAATGTCCTAAATTTTCTAGACATACTGTATAAACAGCAAATGGAAGGTTAAAAAGGTTGAAATATATAAGCAACATAGTACCAAATCGTGGTATAAAAACAATAGAAAAAGATTAAAAATTATTTTGTGCATTAATTAACAAGTATATGCCTAAATTTGCTTCTACAAATAACTCTGAGAAGTTTATTTATATAAACAAATGGTTGAGAAAGCTAAAGAGGAATACACACTAATGCAAAAATCGAATTGTAAATATAAATGAGCTCAGACTTCCAAAATTGACTGAAGATTAAATTAAGTCTTTAAATTTTGGTATATACCAAATGAAACAGTGCATTTCGTACAAAGTTACACATATAAGCCAAGAAGCGGATCTGGTATAAAACGAAACTATTCGTATTAAAATTAAATCTAGGTTTTCGTGGCAAATTGTTCACATACATGGATTATATTCTCTTTTATTTCATCAATGGATCATATTCAAGAGTGGTATTGTTATTATAAAACTGGTGCAAGAGTTTTTGGTGATTGTGCACATGTAACAAGTGTGGTAAGGAATCTTGGATATGGAATTTATAATAGAGAAAAACTTTTGTCAAAAAAAGCGAAAATTTTATATTTTTTGTTTAGATTGTGATCGTGATGATTAAGAGGAAAATGATTCTTCTTTTATTGAAAATGAAAATGAAAGCATATCTGAAAGTAAATTAAATAAAATATTGAGAAATAAATTTTTTAAGTTAAAATTTCTCTTAAATTTTAGTTAGAGAAGCGAATATTACAGCTTAAGAATATTAAATATATATTATATTATTATTATATTTAATTATTATTATATTTTTAGAAGACAACATAATTTTTTGTAACTGCCTTATTTTTATGCAATTTATTTTTCTATTTTTAGACTAATTTTTATACAAATTAATTCATAAGGTTTGTTTTTCTTTTTTTATAGACATTTTTTAACTTAACAAAAAGAAGGGAAGAAAAAGATAAAAATTGTCACACTCATAAAAGATAAAAAAAAAAGAAAAAAAAGCAAACTAAATTTGCCGAAAGGGGAGCGATCGATCTTAAAGCGGCCTACCGACGAAAGTTAGTTATTTTTAAATTTTAAATAAATAAAATAAAATAAAATATTAAATAAATGGTTTCTTTAAAAAACTTTCAAAAAGTCAATCAAAAAGAGTAAATAAAAGATTTTTTCTGTTTTAAGTGCTGTATTAAGCCGAAATGAAAAAAAAAATTTATATAAAAAATACAGTGTTTTACTTTAGCAGGAGAACGGATAATATTGCATCATTTTCTGTAATTCTACTTAAAAAAAATGTTAGATTACGTAAAAAGATGTAAAAATACGTAAAATATTTCAAATGTAAAACGTTATTTCAAATGTAATTGATAAAAAATGCTGATGGCCAAAAAAGTCCAATCTTCGAACAAAAATTTGATTTTTTTTAAATTTTTTTAGTTTTTAACATTTTTACAACCTGAAATTTTACATTTTATTACATAATTTTACAAAAAATAATGTTTTAAACATTAAGAAAAGGTTTTTTTCTAAATAAAATAATTATTACATATGCTTTTTTAATCGATTTTTATGTTTATCTAATCTTAGTCCCAAATATTGATATTAAATGTTAACTAGCCTTAATAAAATCTTGGCACAGTTTAGTTACAATTAAACTTTTAAAATTTGTTTTTTTTTGAAGATTTTTGTTTTCAAGATAATAAATAAATCCGATTTATTTATTATAACGATTTTTAAAGATTTTTATCATTTAAAAAATAAAAAATAGACAAAACTTTAGACTTCAATTCTATTTACCAAAATATTTTTTTAAGAAATACGTTTTGGTGTACATGGTTCAATCATTCGCCAAAGTTTAACTTGAACAGTCAGATTTACAAGCAAAATAAATAAATAAAAATACATGACGATTGAAAGTATAAAAAAATAAACATTCAGTGAAGACAATTTATTAAATTTAAAAATAAATAAATAAAATTTACAAAAATTAAAAATTTCAAACATTCTTTTAATTTTTGTTTCAAAACAATTAATTTTAACATTTAATAATAAAATTAAAAAATCAATCTAGATTACAGTCTTCGATTAATAACCTCGTTGGTATCGTCGTCAATTATGGCCTCTAGCTTTCTTCTCTCAATCGGATTTAAGCTGTCCGGCACATTCACTTTTTTACTTCGAACAGGAGGAAGAAAGGCTTCCAGTCGCACGGCTTTAAGAGCCGTCGGCTGTGACTCAATTATGTGTTCAATTTCATCTTGTTTGGCATTGAAATACTTAAGTTTTAGAATTCGATTTCTTTAAAAAAAATATAATTAAAAAAATTTTAATTAATATTTATTAATAATTAAATTAAAAACCTATTGCGAGCTTCAGCAGCCTTTAATTGTCCAATAAGTTTGTCGTGTCTTTCTTTTTCTAGCTTCATCAACCTCTCTGTTTCTTCCACATTGACTTTTTTGCTTTTGGTCAAATTGGTCAAGGGCTCTGTTGAATATATGGAGCTAGATGACTCCATTTGTCGGATCAATTGCTTCTTATGCTCTAACAATTGACTTTGGTGCAATTCACGAATTCTTTTTTTGGTATCCGATTGTGCTTCGGCTATTTGGTTGCTTGGTCCCGCATACTAACAAAATTTTTTAAAAATTTAATCTCTAAATTAAATAGGATTCTTACAAATGAAAACTTGCTTCGAAGAACAATAGGCATACGCCTGAGATCATAGTAGTCGACTGTTTTTCCAAGCAGCAACGCTTTTTTGTTCGGATTCTTGAAAATTTAATAAAATGAAAACTTAGAATATTTAGCTTAGGGGTATTAGAACTTCTTTTATGGTGACTTTTTTGTTTTCGTTAGTTTCCCCGAGGGGATTTTTCACTGTTTGATCAAGACTTGCAGCCATATTTTTCGTGACTTAATTAATTTATGATCTATTGTGTTGAGAATTGGCAGGCTTTTTTTAAATTTGATCAAACATAATCTTTGTCGCTCGATGCCCTGAAGTAATATGCTAATTTGATACTGGTGATTGAACAAATTTTTTAGACAATTATTTTGTGAAATGGAAAAAAAAATTGATGTTAATTTGTCTGTTTCCATGGAAACGATTTATCGACAGCCAAACTACTCTTTGAAACCAAAATTTTTAACAAAAAGTTTTGCTATAAAAATTTTTACATGCAGATGGGTATAATTAAAAAAAAAAGAGTTTAAATTTAAGCGTCATTTATTTAAATTAAACGTCAATTAATTGTAATTATTCGATAAAAGTCATTTAATGTATCGAACATAGTCAAGTATGAAAAATATTTCTTTACAGAATATCAGGATGAGAATTAAAATATCAACAAAAGAAAAGTAAAAATTAACACATAAAAATAAAAATTCCTAAAAATAAAGATTAACCAATACATCTAAATTTTTTTAAACATAAAAGGTTAAAAAGCATAGAAAACAAAGAAAGATATTTTTTTATAATTCTTTTTATTTTCTGTTACCAATGTAATGCTTCGCGTGAGTTTCTGATCCGTCACGGTTGAGTGGTTTTTGATCGATCTTCGATTATTGATTTGCTTAACTGATATACGATCGAAAGAGGGGTCCCTATGGCACTTCTCAATGCCTTTTTTGTATACTTTTCAATATACGGAAAAACTAGACTACTCTATGCTTGAGTTGGTCAGCTTATGACCAAGTCTTTCGCCACGAAAAGAACGAAGCAATAGGATTTTTTAATAATAGGATACTTTTCAGTAACCTGATAGATGACTTTTCAATCACCCATAAAATTGAACTAAAAGATACTTTTAAATATCTTATTCCGGAAAGCAAATTAAGATATAATTTTCTTTCTAAGATTTTATTTAAGTTTTTTTTTTAGTTATTTTATTAATTAAAAATACAATTAATATATATACGAAAATTACAAAGTTATAAGAGTTTTTCTCATTAATTTTTCTTAAAATAACTTCAAGGTTAAAATTTATTAAAATTTTATTTTTTCCTTTTTTAATCTTGAAATTACATCTTTAGACCAATTAAATAGAAAACGGGAATGATTAAAAAAAAATATAAATTTGTAGACTTGGGCTTAATATTTGCAGTAAAAAAATGTTCGAAACAAAATTGCATTTAAAATAGTATTAAAAATAAATTGATTGCACATAATGGTCACCAATATTTTAATTCTAGTCGTAAAAATAATAAAATCATGAAAAAATATTATTATTTATTAAATTCCTTATTAATGATCACATATTAGGTGACCAGTCAAATAAATACCTGGTCACAAAATATGTGATTTCGATCAGCAAATTTGACAAGGTCATTAAACTCACATTTTTTTTTTAACAAATTTTTTTCTATAATTTTCTGCATTTTTTAAATTTCAGCAAAAATCAAAATTACGAGGTGGAATTAAGAATTTTCTTTCTTCAAGTAGAAATTCCACACCGAGACTACGATTTCAATATGAAGTCTAACGAGACTTGTGTATATTTTTTCAATAATTGTGGTATGGTATCATAGTTATTAAATTCATTTAAAATTTGTTCCAGAATTCTGTTTGCCCTTGCTGACGAATTATTGATTATTTGCAGAGTAAGTCAAAAGTTGTAGTCTAAAGTCAAAATAATGAAAAGTCTTTGGTCTTTAATGAAATCTATTTAAATAATTTAAAATAATTTTAACAGAATTTAAATAGAAATCAATCAATTTCTTTTACAAAAAAAAATAATAAAGTCAAACTTTTGACTTGACTTGAAAAATATTAAATTTTAAGTCCAAGTCTAGACTTGATTTTTACTTCATAACTTTGACTTCTGATCATCTCTTCTTGTTAGTTTACACCACTTCATTTAGGGTTTTGTGAAAATCCGTACAAAATGATAAAAAGAACAGAAATAAATAATAAAAAATTGAAAAAATTTTTTCTTTAAGTTTAAATTTTAAACTTTAAAATTAGTTTCGTGATTACGACATTGCGCAACTTTCAAAGTTGCATCAGCTATCAAGGTCTGCAAAACTCTGCAAATTTAGCAGAAATTAGATTTCAATGTGTTCAAGCGTAAAGCATTTTGCCGAGATTTTGCACATCTTTGGAATGAAACCATAATGGCATAAGTATTTAATTAGGAAAACTTTTTTTTTAAAATCAATCATATCGAATATGGAATAGCAAGAACCTCATCCGGGAATGTGTAAAAAACTGTCTTCAAAGATATAACTTTTTTACTAATAGAGTTGTGAATGATTGGTACAAATTGCCACAAGTAATAATAAATGCAAAGTGTCTTAACAGTTTCAAGGCAAAAATTGATGGGTGGTTGGCGAAGAATATTGTAACGACTGCTATAGCTAATTAAAGCTTCGCTTGGAGAATCTCCAAGTTGCAGTTAATTTTACTACTACTACTACTATATCAAAAGGCAATAAACTAATAATAATTTACTGACGTTTTACTTTTTGCCTTTATGGTCCATGATGAAATTTATTTTATATTCAAGACGAGAACACGACATATTGCAGCATTGAAATTTTTTTTTATTTTTAATTAAAATTTTTCAAAAAATAAAATATTTTTGTTTGAATTAAAGAAGGAAAAAGTGGGTGATGATTAAAATTTGACTTCGTAGGAATATACTGAAGTTAATAAAAATTTGAGGTCATTTTGTTAATTAAGCTTGGTAAAAATATCCATAATTTTTTTTCTAGTTTTTGTCTAAAATAAATTTATAATTTTTTTAAAATTTTTAACAATATTAACAAGAGTAACAAGAGTAAACATATTTTTTTTTAATTAAAGAATTTTTTTATTAAAATAAAATATAATTATTTTTTATTTCAAACTTAACTATAATATGAAAATAAATAAAATGCAAAATAATTCAAAAAAAAATTTTTTTTGAGTTTTTTCACTTGAATTTAAACTAGTTGTTATTATTCTTGTTGTTGATGACTCACTGGAACTGAAATTACCCGAATAATATTTTTGACATGTTTCACAACATTTTAAAATGCCAGTCTGAGTTTTACAGAAATCTATAATATTTTTTCCATTTCTTTCGTAAACTTTTACCACGTTTTGGCATGTATCTGTAAGCCTATCAAGTGTTAACTCTACTTCACTATCGTGAACTTCAAAGTCTCCGAAAATACAACCTTCAAGGGCAAGTGAACTTATTTGGCAAAATCCATTGGTACATAATTTTCCTGATTGACAAGCTGTACCTTCAGCAGCTGGACCAGCCGATTTACATACTTCAACTGAGATGTTTTCTTTACAGTATAAGTAATTGCACATTTGGGCTGATTTAGTCTAAAAATATTTTTATTTTTTAAAAAAATATTTACATATATTAATTTCTTTATCTTTTGTTTTTACTTGACAAAAATATGCACTATTTCCAAACAATCTTTTGCATTGGTCGTTGGCATTCCAAATTTGACCAGTTTCGGAATAATTTGCTTTTTTAATTGAGTCATCTACTTGCACTGTATTATTTAAGCATAAAGCTCTATTCGAAGGTTCGCTAAATAGATAAAATGTTAAATTTAAAAAATTGGCTATCAGATGACTATCATTTATTAAAAAATAAAAAAATTAAGAAAAGTTAATTTTCAAATTCGTATTATATCTGAATTAAGTGAATTTTTATATTGAGTCAATATTACTGTAATTATAATTTTAATTTAAAAAAATTTTTTTGAAAAACTATATATTTTTAGGGATATTTTTAAATCAAAAATTGTCAATTCATAAATATTTTAAAAAATTAACGTTTTTTGAATACTGGCTCAATAGGTTAAGACTTTTTCAAATATTCTATCAAAAAATTTTCTAAAACATAACAAAAGAGATTAAGATACAATGGAAAGATTTTTTCTATTCAACATTTTTCAATAATACTTAAGAGTCTTTTGGCTACCAAGTTTGACAGCTTCTTTTAAAAACTGATACCTGTACTGTACTCAAAGAATTCAAGTACTTGAATTTAAATCATCTTACCAAACTGTTTCTCTTAAATTTCAAACAAGTATAAAAAAAAATTTTTTTTATGAAGAATAAACAAAGATTGATGTTAAAGAATAACCTATAATATACGAAATAAGTTATTAGATACATTGATTTATACTTTATTTGATTTTTTAAAAATATAAAAAAAATCGAACAAAATAATTAAAACTTTATTTGTTTAGAAATTCAAGAAAATCTGTTCGATAATTCTCTTAAGATTTATTCCCAAAATTTCGACAAAAAATAAAAACGTGCATCATAGATTTTCCAATTTTTAAAAAAGATAAACGGAAAAATTATCAAATGATTTTATTTTAATAAAGAGATGTTTTGAATTTTACCCTGTTCGATTTTTTAATAATAAAACCAGTTTTTTTGGGCTATTTTTATTAATGAAAAATGTTAAATAGAATAAATCCTGAAAGTTACAACGAGTTTAAATTAAAAAAATACAAATTTTCAACTAACTAAAACTAAAACAAACCATATGAAAACATAACTTTTATAGAATTTAAAACTGAATTTCAATTTGCTGAAGATAAAAAAAAATTTAATTTTAAAATTTGAAGAATATTTAAAACCATTTTTAATGATTTTTTTTCTGTATTTTCCTAAAATTTACTTTTGAATTAAGAGTTTTTTTTTCTGAATTATTCCTACTTCTATTTTCTTGGAGTTTTAAAATATTTTCAAGAATTTTTTGTTTTTTTCACATATCATAAACGAAAGCTTGACACATACACCATACTAATAGTTTTTTTTATTTCCCAACAATTAATTTTTATTATTTAAATTTATATTTCTAAAAAGTTAAAAGTTAATATGTCCCATACTAAAGTTTATCAATAAAGCTAGGAAGCTCTTTTGTCTGCAAATAAAAAAGAAAATAAAGAATACAATTTTACCCATTTTGATCAATAAGAGATGATTTTAGTGTTGATATTGAACATGGCGAAAAAAGACCAGCATTAGTCATGTTATCAAAGTTAAACGAAGGTGTCATCAAAAATCCATCTGCTGCATTACAACTTGAAGCTCCTTGATCACCATCATGTTTCAAATCAAGATTATGCCCAATTTCATGTGCAATTGTCTAAACATTTTAGATATTAATCTGTGTCTATTTTTAATTTTTGATAAATATTCTCACATAAATTGATTTAAATGAAAAATCATCTTCAACTAACGATGACCTAAAATCATAACAAACCTGGCCTTGATAACTTATTCCTATGATGTCTCTCAAAGGATCAGTTCTCCTCAAGTCTTTACTTAAAAAAAAAAACTAAATCTTAAAATTGCTGGTAAAAAATAATTGACAAACTTAACAATTGCAGTCGCATGGTCGAATTTCAAATTAAAATTTTTTTTTAATTTTGAAAATTCTTCAATAGATTTCGCAACATTCAAGACTTCTCTTCCATCCTTACTTTCAACACCAGGTATTCCATTAAGATTAGGATCAGCCCATTTAGCTTCTTCACTATTCTGAATCAAAATATTCGTCAATTTTATATTTACTCTCAAATCCTTGTCATTTGACAAAGACCTTTGATACTTGTAATCCACACCATTAAACACATAGGCATAGTATGTTTTAATAGCATCCCTTATCAATGAGTCGTCATCCGTTTCTAATATTCGCTTGTGTCCATCGTAAATAGAAGAGTCAAGAACAGCTAGGACCTCCACATTTAGAATAAGTGGTTTATCATTTAATGATCTTCGTTTCTTTGTCGAAGGGACTTTCTTTTCAGAAACTAATAGATAGTCATTTTTAGATAATTTCTCGGCATTTAGATTTAAAGATCGCTTAATGACAATATGTTCATCAAATATTCCATTTTTATGGTCTGCCAATCCTTAGAAATAAGTCAATAAGATGAATTAAATGTATTTTTTTTAATTACTTGTTAGAATGGATTGCTTGAATGGAAGTATTTGAAAATGGTCAGTTGAATTTTTTATAAAAATGCGTCCAATCTTTTAAAAATTTATCATTATTTACTTCTTGTCATTTTTGAGAACAATTGGAGGACCAAAAATTTTTTCATATAAGTTAATATGAAAGTTATTTATATCATGTTAAGGATACAGAAAAAATATAAATTAAAAAAAATCTGACACAATAGAAAATGGTGTTGTGAATTTCAAATACAAATTGAACAGAAATTCTTCCTTTTTTCATTTAAAGTTAATAAGAAATATTTAAAAAATACTGCAATATTTTGCAACGCATTTTGTTGCACCTTTTCTACCTAAAATGTTTTTTCTCGTATTAAAATAAGACAACAAATAATAAATTATGTGTTGTAGTAGTTTGTTAAATATTTTATATTAATTTTAATTTTAATTCATGAAAAATGTGTGAATTTTTGTTCAATTAGTATTTGAAATTCACAATGAATAGAAAATTGGAATTTTCTTAAACATAAAAATTATTTTTACTATCTAAATGAAGGGTTTATTAAATTAAGTTGTGTATTGCATCGCCTGAATGAAAGTCAATAATTTACAAAAGAAAGCATTTTGTTTTCAATGGAACATATAAAAATTAAATTGAAATTTTTTTGATTTTTTTATTGGATCTTCCAGCATCCTACAATTATTTTTTTAATAATGGTTCTGTAGAACCTAGTGATCACATATTGTTTTTGCATTTTAATTTTAATCAAAATTATGATGCCATTTTCAAAATTGTTAAAATTTCATCATTTTCCTAGGTAACGAATAATGAATAATCTTTTTAAAATGAAAAGATAAATTTAGTTGCAGACTTTTGTAATTTTCTAAAGAATTATTGAGACACTTTTTGAAATCTTCCTTTTTTGTTCACAAACGAAGAAGTTTTTTATTTTGGTTCCATTTTAATTAAATTATTTTAATTATTTATAGCCACTTATGAATGAAGTCGATTTTAAGCTTAGAAAATTTGGACTCGATTGCGTTTTTGTTTAGTTAAAAAGATTCATTTTAATTGTTTTAACAAAAAAATTTTCTGCATAAGGCATAAATCCCAGTACTTATTATCTCTTTTATTTACTTAGTTATTCAATAACTATGAGTCATAGTTTTACTTTTTCGATAAC
>QEOQ01000271.1:0-17379 GCA_010279815.1 Brachionus plicatilis | reverse complement strand
GGATGACATTTGTCAAAAAGGTAAGAAAATTATCCAAAAGAGAACTAAGTTTTGCACAAAAATTTTCAAATTTTCAAATTTATTTCAATAATAAAAATTTATATAAAATTAAACTATATTTCTATAAATTGTTATCAATAAAATTTTGTATCAAAATTTACATTCATTAATCCGAAAATTTTAAGATTTTTGTTCGTTTACGGATTAAAGATAATCCTTAAAACTTAATCCGTAATGGTTATTTTCGGTCCAGTCTGTTACGGGTTTGAATACAAACCAAACTACATAATTGCAGACTGTACATCCTATATTCCCGGGATAGTTTTCGAGGTCTTCTCTTTAAAAAATTTGATTTTTTAAATGATCATTTTTAAATTTAGAATTTTTGACAATAATTTAATTATTCTGCATATATTATTTTTTATGTTCATAAAAGCAAATACTTACAATGTGATCCATTGCAAGTTGTTAATTGAGAATCTAAACACTGAATTGAATTTGAACAACCGTTGCCAAACGATCTCTTAGGGCGACATCGCCAATTTTGCCAAAAAAATAGCTTATAGTCCGTGCAAGCACATAAGTTGCTCGCATTACAAATTGTATTCTGGCCAATGTACTTGCATTCATATGTGTGCGAACAAGAGGATCCGTGATTTTTGGCTAGTAAACACATTGTTCCATTCCAGTAGTTTTCATTATTGTTTATTCGTGCACAATCACACATTCCATTAACAGACGTAGTCGGACAATTGCATAAGCCAGTTGATCGGCATACTAACTTTTCTGAATCGTTACACTCAAGATCAGAACTGCAAGTTTTCTTGGCATAAGTCAATTTACATTTGGTTGAATCAGGTGACCAGGTGTAGTCTGAAGTCGAGCATGAGCACTTGTTGTTTTGGCATGTCAAGCCCAAGTCGTCTCTGCATTGATGGTCTTTATCGCATCTTTCATTCAAAGTGTACTGATGAGTGCAAGTTGATGTTACATTTTCATAGAAATAATATTTTGGGCAACGACATCCAAATCTAATGGAGCAAAACATTGGTCTCAAGCACATAGCATCAAAAGAACATGTCTCGAATTCATTAAGTCTTGGAACGCATTTGGCCTCTGATTGTCTGAAATACTCCCCGTTTTTGCATAAACCTTTTTAATTATTGTAGAATAAAAAAATTCTTGACAACAAATCCAAATTACATTTGGTGCTAATACAAAGAGTTTTTTCTGAGTCCAGACATTCATTAGAAATGCCACAGGATTGGTTATGGTTTTTTTTTGACAAACACAATGATCCGTCCCAATATTGACTAAATTTAAAAAAATAAATAATTAATAAAAAAAACTTTACAAAAAATTAGTGAATACATTTTAATAAAAAAATCTTTTTTAATTATTTAATTTTTTTAATCTAAATAACATGTAAAGCATTTTACATTAAATTTATTTAAATAAATTTAAAGATTAATTTTAATATCTAAAGATAAACTTTTTGAATTGATCATCAATTTCAAGATGCCATAATTTTGACCAAAAAGTGTCAATTTTTGTATTTCTAGAGTTTTTAATTTCAAAAAAAAATGCAGGATAGAAAAATTAAATAGTATTAATTTTGAGTCAGACTTTATGAAAAATAAATTAAAAGTGATCCCACTGAGTAATCATTTTTCTTGTTAGAATTAATTTTCTTTGTCTATTCTAAGAAAAAAATTTCAAAAGAAGGCAAATTTTTCAATTTTAAGCTGTTTGTTTTATTTTAAAAATAACAAAGGATGTTCCTTCCAACATTTTGCATCACAAACTTGTATTAATTATTTTGATAATTAAGAGGCGTATTATATGGAATTTGCAAAAAAAAGGTATCGTGAAATTTTAATACAAATTGAACAAATATTCGGCAATTTGAAGTTTATGATCAATTTTTGAGGCTCAAAATGATCAAATCAAACTAGAACTAGTAAATAAATTGTTATTTTTTAATAGAATTAATGCTGAAGTACCTTTTTGGATTTAAGATTCTATGTTAGATAAAAAAATTGACTCTGCAATATCAAAATGCCCAATGCATGTTACTGGCAGACTAAATAACCTAATTATATATCTGAATAGTCTAAATTTATATATTTTTAAATGATTGATCGTTCTGGTTATTTTTGTATGTTAATCTATTTTTAATTATATTTTTATTGATGTGTGCTTTTGAGTGCACACCATCCAAATGATGCTTTTTTAAGTGGATAATTTTTGCTGACTTTTGCAGATTTTGCCTTTAGATTTAACAAAGAAACGAGTGGCCAAAAATGGTTGTCTTAAAATTCATTTTAGAAACGGACAATGATATAATAGTGAAATTTTGAGGGTTTACAGCTTTTTTTCTCTAGTTTCTAAAATTGATATTTTTATAAAACTTTCTTTTCAAAATTGATTCACTCTGGCCTATTAATTGACTCCTACCTGCGACCTGGGTAGTACTCATAAGACACCATATAAAAGTTGCGAGTTAAATATATCATTTTGTAGAGAATTTTTTTATGATTAAAATGAGCTATAGATTGTTTTTTTCCGTCTAGTTTCCGAGGGACGATAACTAGTACACTCTAAAAAAAAATTGCATTAAATAAGAACAAATTGTGTTTTTTTAGAATAATTAATTTCTTGCTAAAAAAAAACATATACAAAAATACTAAGTTTATTGAAAAAAATAATAAGAAAATAGAAATCTTGATCATTAAAAGGCTTATATAGTAAGCTTAATAAGGATTTTGACCATCAGCTGGTATATGCAGGTTTTATCTAAGAAACTATTTTTGTTATCATTTAATAGTATTAGCCGTAGTGGAAAAGTTGGTTGAAATTCCAAATAAATAAAAAAATTGTTTAATCGAACCGAAGACTAAACGTGGTCGAAAAGCCAATGATGCTAAAGCATTAGTAAGGCAATGAAATTGTTAATGTAAATTTTTCAAATTAATAAATTTTATAATTTCTAATTGAATTTTTTTTTACAATAAAGTTATTATTTTTTAAATAAAGTTAGTATTTTTTTACATTAAATTAGCAATTTATACATAATCATTTATTAGTTAGCATTTTTAGCAATAAACTAATTATTTTTTACAGGTAATTATTTATTAGGGTCAAGTGATTTTTCCCGTTTCCCAGAAGATACAATCAAAAAACACCAACAACCATTTTTGGCCATTCAAAAAAATATTAACTAAAATAAAATTATTATTTTCTTTTACTTTAAATTTTAATTCATCAAAAAAGCAAGAATTTTTGTTCAATTCGTATTTAAATTTCACAATACCCCAAAAAAAATAAAAATTATTAGCTTAAAATATTTCTCCCTTTAATCCAATTTTGTTTTGTAAATTTTTTTGGAATTATTTGATCCGGACCCATATTTTTAAGTTACATCATAATATTGATCCTAAACATGAGTCTAATTTATGACGAAATTTTCATTACCGTCCCGGGTAGGAAATTACGGCATACATTACGAGTAATTCTATTTAATTTGTGGAATTACGCATAATTATTTTTCAAAGAATTTAATATTAATTGTTTAAAAACAAATTAGCGTAATTTCAGTTGCATAGAAAAATATATCCGTAATTTTTTTTAAAACAAAAGTAGAAAAATTATTAAAATTACACAATTCACAAAAATATTTTTACTGATAGAAAAATTAGTTTTCAAAATTTAATTTAAAATGAAAAATAATTTTGCATTGCATTTTGGCAAAATGTAATTTATTGTAAATTTTTTTATTTTTACATTTTTACATTTTTGGGAGAAGAAAAAAAATCTCAAAATCAAAAAATCTAAAAAAATTTCATTCAAGAAAAGTAAAAATAAATTGGCAATTACTTAAAAAGGAGTTTTAGAAAAATTTAAATGTAAAAACCAAGGATAATATGCAAAAATATAAAAATATACAATAAATAACATTTTGCCCCACTTTGAGACTTCTAAAACTAAATGAAATCCAAGTTTTCACAATTTTGGATTTAATAATAATTTAATAATAAAAAACCTAACCCTGGTCGTCATTAGGAATGCATTTTGAATGCAAAAATATAACAAGTAAAAAATATCATAATAATTGTGTGGCAAGTATTTAATAATTAAACGGTTATTTAGATCATATGCCTTAGCTTTTTCCATATTTTTACATGAAAAATGGTAAGGCATAAAAAAATATAGAAAAATATAAAAGTAAGCTATTGACTTGGAATAAATATCTTTGATGATTTTTACAAATGACACTAAAAAAGCATTAGATACTAAATAAAAATGCTTTCTATTCCTAACTTCAAAGTAAAACCTATATTAAATCCAATATAATAAAATGGGGACTCTAGTTATAATTAAAAAATGAGTTAATAATAAAGCGTCATTTGCTTTGATTAAACATCATGTAAAATAATATTAAATCGTCAATTAAAATTAAGTCAATTTAATGTATTATTCTTAAATTAAAAGTATTAGTTGTCGCATAATTTAGTTAAAAGTCATTTAATGCATCTCACAAAGTCAAGTTAAAAAACACATCAGTTAATAAATAAATTGTATAAGTTAAAAAAATTCAATTTCAACTTAATCCGGAATGTTTTTTTTTCGGTCCAAATCATTCCGAATTATCGAGGGTCGACTAAAATTAAAAAAAATTTTTTGGCATTTAATTTTTTCAAAATAAAATTAATTAAAATTTATTCTGGTTTATTATTCTCATTGACAATTAATTTCAATTAATTTCAATTAACACTTGTTGAAGTATTTTGTATATTTTGTTGTATTGGTATATCTTGATATATTCTTGGTGGATCGTTTCGAACCATCATTATATCTAATTGGATTAGTGCTGATGATATACACTGGGAAATATTTGGTCTAAAATATACAAAATACTTCAACAAGTGTTAGTACGCCAGTTGTTTACAACAAGAATGGTTCAGTTAGAAAGCCACTAGGAAGAAAGAAAGGTTCTACAAATAAATCGAAAAAATAATTTTTTTTTTAAATTTTTTTATTCTCTTTTTTGTCTTAAATTTTTAAATTTAAATGCCGGGTCAATAATTAAAATTAAACTTTTTTTTATATTTAATATTTTTTTTTACCATAACTCTTACGTCGCATCTATAGAATAAACTCAATAAATATTTTTTATATTAAATTTTTTTTAAGTTTAAAACCCGAGTCTTTAATTAAGACTTTTTTTAAAGCCCTGCTTTTCTATTTGAATTTCTATTATAAACGCTACGTTTTTAATATGTATGGCATCGTGAAATTTCATACAAAACTTCCAATACAAAAATTAAAAAATTTTATAACTTTTGTTCTAAAAGTCAAAAACTTGTTCTATAAATGAAACAAAGTGAAACAACTGTTGTTTCACCTTCTGCAGAAGTCTGCAAAATCTTTGCAAATTCTGCAAAATTGCATCCTATTTAAAAGTATTAAAAATAAAGCGGAATCTATTTGCACAGATTTTGCAGACTTCTGCAGAAGGTGAAACAACAGTTGTTTCACTTTGTTTCATTTACAGAACAAGTTTTTGACTTTTAGAACAAAAGTTATAAAATTTTTTAATTTTTGTATTGGAAGTTTTGTATGAAATTTCACAATATGTATTGACTATGTGACCCATGGGACTTTTAAAATAAAAAATTTAACATTGTGAGGTCTATGTTAGACCATGCACCAAATATCCTACTCATGGGCGGTGTAATGTTTCATAGCATTTTATTTTTCATAGCATCTTTTTTTTCATAGCAGGCAAATAAATTTTCATAGCATTTTTCGAAAATTTCATAGCATCTATTTTCATAGCACTTATTTTTCATAGCAAATATTTTCATAGCAATTAATTATAAATTAAAACAAATAAAAATAAAAATTTTAAAGTCCTGTCTTCACTCTTCTTTGAAACCTTTAATAAAGTATTTTGAGAAGAATTATATAGGCACCATAAATTCCAATGCAAGATACCCAATCCCAACGTAGAATCTTTATAAAAGAGTATTAAGCGACTTGCCTCGTACCAATAATACAGTTGAAGCTTGGCATGGTGCGTTTAGCTCTTTTGAATCAATATAATTAATCATTTATAATCATTTAATTTATCAATAAAATATCAATAAAATGTATTATTTACTCAATCAATTATTTTATTTATTATATTAATTTGTGCTATGAAAAAAATGCTATGAAACAATTATGCTATGAAAATAATTTGAGATGCTATGAAAAAAAAAATGCTATGAAACATTACATGCTATGAAAAGATGCAGCCCCTACTCATGGTATTAAAGCATGCCTCGCTAAACAAGGGGATACGGTATTAATAAATTTAAATTGACATTTTTTCTAATGACTTTCAATCAAAATAAATTACGCATTAATATGCGGCCTTTAAAAAAAGTGATTTAAAAAAAATTAATAATTACATTGAATTGTTTTTACAACTACATAAACCAGAATTGCAGATGAGGTCAAGATCTTCCTTGCAGTCATTTCCATCACAAACCTCATAGTACGTTTTTCTGGTGACACATCTTTTTCTCTCGCTATTCCAAAAATTGCCAGAACTACATTCACACTTTGAAGTTAGACCACAAGTCAAATTTTCTTCCTCTTTGCAGTGATTTTTTTGACGACAAGGCTCATTGAATGTAGAAAAGTCTCGACAACTGTCAAGATAGAATTTATCTTCTGGACAGAGGCATACTTTATTGATACATTTTAATCCTATCCGAGGGAATTTGGATATTTTGGATAATTGAAAGGGTAATATCATGCCAACTAGATCAGAGCAAATGCTATTTCTAAAACTATTTCAAATAAAAAAAAATAATTTTAAAATCATCTTTTTATCTATCTTTTATAATATCATAAAAAACTGCAGGGAATGGTAAAACATACCATAAATCCTTGAAAATAATCCCCAGGGTCTGAGTGTATAAATAACATTAAGCTTAAAACACCTAGGACGCGACCCCAACTTTTTTAAATTTCATTTTCACTTTAACTTTATGGCTTATGAAAAAAAATTGAAAACTAACCTTATAATTTCAACTATTATGTGTGCTTTATTTTAATTTATCATATATTCTCATAGGATGAAAAAGTTGAAATGATACAAACTTAAACTATGTAAAATATTTGGCAATGTGAAATTTTAGTACAAAAATTACAGTACAAAAAGTAAAAACTTTATAAATTTTTTTCTAATTGTGCAAAAATGGTTCTGCAAAAAGTACAATATTGTACAAATTTTTAAAAAAAATCTCAAGCTCTGCAAAAACTCTGCAATTTTCTGTAAAATACACACCATCAAAAAATCCTTGATTAAACTATGCAATAAATTGCAGAGTTTTTGCTGAGCTTGGAATTCGTTTGTAAAAATTTGTACAATATTGTACTTTTTACAGAACCATTTATGCACAATTAGAAAAAAAATTATAAAGTTTTTACTTTTTGTACTGTAATTTTTGTAATAAAATTTCATAATGCCAAATATTTTTCACATTTAAATCCATTTAAAAAATGCTTTATAATCTATTTCAAATTCAATTTTTCTATTAATTTTTTGTATAATTTTAGAAATCACAATATTTAACTCTTAATCTAAAATTGCCGAATTTTTGAGTTTAGTCCGCTAAATAAAAAAAATTATTTTGATATTATTCCGAGTTATTTTATTCATTTAAAAGAATTATTAAAGTTTTGTTATTTAATTCCATTCACGGAAAAAGTATTGTTTTCAATGCGCGGAAAAAGTAACTGCACGGCTTTTTTTTTTTAGATTTGTTTTTCAATTTTTGTCAAAGAGAGGTTCTCATTTTGTTGAATCAAATGAAATCAAATAATTTGCTTGGAAATTGATTTAGATTAAAGGTTAAATACCATTTGAACTTCTAATTTATTTTTTAAAATTTTTAATTAAAAAATTAGATTTTTAGCAAAAGGCGAAGAATAAAATTCTAAAATCAAATTTTTTTTAAATTCAATATTTGAATATTTAGGTATAAAATTTAGATGATACAAGATTGATAGTTCAAAATTTATTTTTATTTTTATTCAAAAAAGAAATAAGGAACAATTTTTATCAAATATGATATTCACTGTGTCAATAAAATTGGAATATTGACACACTATCTTCTAATAGAAAAATTATATTGATACATACTGTGTCAATAGTCACTTTTTTATTTATTTTTTTTGTGAGTGAAATAAAGAAAAATAAGCAATTAATTAATCATTGTGTCAAATTTTTGTTAAGATATACTCTATAGTATACTCTTTCATTAAGTTTACAATTATTCCTGTTGAGCCATTTGAAAACATTGAATTATCTTTTAAATAAAATGAAAATAAATTTTTAGCATTTTTAATGAAACAAGAAAAATTATAACCAGTGAATTTTACTGAAAATCTAATTTATTGCAAAATATTAAATTTTTTTACAGTTTATAACATTTAATAATTTTTGTAAAATTTTAAATAAACATTTCAAATTGAAAAAATATTAAAAAAACCTAAAAAATTTACTTAAAATCTAATTTTTATTCGAAAAATTGGACTTTTTTGACCGTCAGCATTTTTGTTAAGTTTCACTTGAAATAATGATTGTGCGTAATTTTACATCATTTTACTTTAGCCTACATTTTATTACATCCTACATTTGATGTAATTTTGGCAAATTGAAGTTCATGATCAAATGTAAATTTCAAATCAAAATTTTTAGTTTTTTAAAAAGAGTATTTTTAAAAAGTGTGATTGACCATGGATATTTTATAAGGCCTAAGAAAAGACTAAAATTTATTAATTTACTATTTTTATTCAATTAATTTAATAATTTAAATAAATTTGAACATAAAATATATGATTTATTGAATTGTGTAACCTAAATCTATCCTCATGTCAATCAAGTATACAACTTGAGAAGACACAATAAAATCTTATTTAGAGACAATGTCAAGAATTGTTTACAACGTCATAATTTTTTTACAAATATGTAGAGTTGTGAATGTGTGGAATGCACTGCATCAAAACGCAAATGATGCTACCTCGATTAATTGTTTCAAAGCGAGAATTGATGACTGGATGATCAATAAAGGTTCAGATAAGCTCAAGTTACTGCCATAGCTATCATTAAGCTTAACCCTGTGTGGGTCGCAGTAAACAACTACTACTACTATTCCTTAATTTTCATAACGAGTCAAAATGACTCGTTTTGGTGCTTCTAGTAGTTTGAAATTTTGGTGAAATTCTAATGTTAAATAAAGAGGTATTTTTTGTCAATTTTTAAATAAAAAATGACTTGACTTTGTTAAACAAGATTTGTTTTATCTTTAATTAGATAGAAAATTACATGAATTTTTATTTGAAGTAAAAATTAAATATTTATCAATATTTTAAAATTTTGCAATACAGAATTTAACTTTGTATCGCCTTAATATATTTTAATTAATTTTAAAATATCATTTAAAGCCATAATTTGGATACCTTAATATAGTAGTAGTAGTAGTAGTAGTAGTAGTAGTATTAGTAGTAAAATAAACTGCAACTTGAATCTAGTTCAAGTGAGCTCATAGAGCTTTAGCAGTCCGTACACATTTTCTCGCCAACCAGTCATCAAGCTTCGACTTAAAACTGTTCAGGCTTCTTGCTTCAATAACCTCTTCCGGCAATTTATTCCAATCGTTCACAACTCTGTTAACAAAAAAGTTAAATCTTGGAAGACAATTTTTTACTTTTTCTCTATGAATCGTTTTTTTGTGCCTTCTAAGACTGTAAGCGCAGCTTGAGCCAGCCCCAGATCGAAAATTTATGTCGTTTACAAAATTTACTTTCTCCATTTTATTTACTAATTTGTACATTTGGATCAAATCACCTCTCAACCTTCGCGTCTTCAGATCACTTAGGCCTAGTCTCATAAGTCGTTGCGGGTATTCGAGATGTTTGAGCTCCGGAACAAGCTTCGTCGCTCTTCTCTGTACTTTTTCAAGCTCCGCGGTATCCTTTTTAAAAAAATACGGGCACCACGAACTGATAGCATATTCCAGATGAGGTCTGATGTGTATAGTAATCTGATGTTTTCTTGGTTAGGAAAATTAAAAGCTTTCTTGATCATTCCTAAAACTCTATTTGCCTTAGTAGTACAATTTTTCACTTGTACGTCCCACTTTAAGTCATTTTGGATATAAATACCGAGGTCTTTCTCACAAATATATAGATTTTAAGTTTGTCTTTAAAATTTTCAAATAAAGATTTTAGAAGAATCAATTAAAGATCAATTATAAAAAAAATCTTGCTATCTTTTAATTAAAATAGTAAACATAATACATCCTACATTTGATGTTATTTTGTGTAGGAACACTGCAGGAAGTTTCTAAAATGTTCTACCCTATGAGAGTTAAAACCTATTACCACTCCAAAGTTAAGAACGTGAGATAAAGTCTTCCTGTCATTGACGGTGGCTTTCACTATTCTAGTAATTGTCCCACTTTTTTTACTAATGATTCTTGACCATGAGCATAAACCCTGGGCTAATAGCTGATTGGCGAGGTCTTGATCATTAAGGTCCTCTCTTAAATCAACGTTTCTGATAATTATTGAGAAAGGAGAAGAGGATTCCTTTTGAGAGGAGGAATGCCGTTCCTTGAAGGTTATTGGCTTGATAAGACCTGAGAACGCATCAGTGGGCCATTGTTGGCTAAGGGCATTGTGTGTGTCTCTATCGTCAGTGGTTATAATGAGTCTATTTTCTAGAATGAAAGCACCTTTGACTTTTTCCTCCTGGATATTTGGTTTACATCGCATTATTTCCTTAAAGATCTTAAACCCTGAGCCGAACGAGTCAAAGAAAGAACTAAGTATTTCAGACTTAATTGCTGGGAGTCTGTCCATATAGGGCATTGAGGGACTACTGTAAAAATTTATCTCTATTTTTTTGGATAAAATTTAGAATAAAATCTGGAATCCTTATTTTTTTATTTAATTTGGACAAAGACTATTCAAATCGTTCAATTTTCTTAATTAAGAAAAAAATCAAGAAACTGTTAAAACATTTCGTCTTATTTGTAGTCAATGGCATAAAAAAATAATTTTAGATAATTTACCTGTTAAAAAAGTTGACAACAAAATTAAATAATAACAATTTTTTTATTTCAAAAAAAATTTATTCAAAAATTTAACTTTTTTCAGTTCCAAAATATCTATCTCCAAAATTTCCAAATCCAGGCACCATGTAGCCATTTTCGTCCAATTGAGCATCAACAGCAGTGGTCACAATTCTGATCTTGGGAAAAGCATAAGCCACATTTCTAATGCCTTGTTCGGCCATCAAAATAGAAACCAAAATTATATTTTCCTCCTCGACTGAATGGTCTAGCAGCACCCTGATAGCCATCATAGCCGCTGCGCCAGTGGCCAAAGTCGCATCCATCAGCAACACAATCATGTTCTTTATGTCACTAGGCAATCTCAAATAGTGCAGCTCTGGCTCTCCGGTAAGCTCATTAGTTTGTATTAGAATTTTTCCTATGACTGCATTTTTGAACACTTCACACAGCGCCGGCTCCAAACACTCACCAGCTCTTATGATCGACACACCGCACACTCTTTCATTTGCGTGTCTCATTCCCTCATACTTTTGATTGCCAGTCGTAGTAATAACCACTTCTTCAAAGGGCAACAGCGACAACGCATGCTCAAACAACACTCTCATTAATCTGTTTGAATAAAATATCAGCTGGTCTTTGGCGGTGTCCCTGTTTCTGATAATTGTGTGCATGAATCGAATCTGTTTGGTCTGTTCAATTTGGTGGAGAGACTGAGGCAGCGGCTCGCCGGCCTTGTGGTTAGCTTTGGACGCCAGGTCCAATCTAAGTCTTCCTCCTCGAATATTGAGCTCTCTGTGCACATGTTTTACAATTAAATCCAAGGCGATGGAGTTGTCTCCGCCTCTTGGCACGATGATATCCGCATAGGCCATTGTTGGCGCAATGTAGTATTCAAACGAAGGCTTGACAAATCTGTTGTACTGAGCAATCACTGAATTGATGTTTCTGCCTCGTTCAGTAATGTCTCTTTTTAATCTTCGCGCCAGTCTAACATCAGCATCGGTGTCAACAAATATTTTGATATCGATTAAATCACGCAGATGTTTGTTTGTAAAAGCCATTATTCCTTCGAATATGACCACATTGGCTCCGTACACAGTTTTGGTTGTGGACTCTCTGGAATGTGTGTTAAAATTATAAATGGGTATGTGCACTTGTTTGCCGCTCTTGAGCTCTTTCAAAGTTTGGATCAGCAAATCGAAGTCATACGCGTCCGGATGATCAAAGTCATACTGGCCTTTGTGGGCCTTTTCTATTTCAGCTTCGGTGAGCTCTTTGTAGAAAGAGTCCATGCTAAGCAAAGAGACCCATTGAACATTCAGATCTTCGATTATTCGTTTGGCCACTGTAGTCTTGCCAGACGCGCTTCCTCCACACAAACCGATCACAAGAGCTTCTTTCATTTGACCGGACGAGTCGTACCATGGTGGCCGTCCTGCTGTGTAAATTGTCTTGGCGCCTTTTATGTGAATGTCAACATCTTTTTCTGAAGTGGTCCGAGTCTGGTTCCTGACCCGTTTTGTCTGGAATGTCAAGCCTTTTAATTCATCATCACTTGGATAAAAAAAAAACGTGATTATTCAATTTTGGAATTGATTGTGCGAGATTACCTTTCCGAGCAACTAGAATTTAAGCGAAACATTTTTTCTCAATACTTTCTTTGTAATAAATAAATAAATAAGAATAAAAAATGATGGTCTGGTTGGATTTCATATTTTATCTTAATTAAAATCACAATTTTTTTGCTTGATTTTTTGTGATAATTTAAAATGGATGGCTTTTGATTATTAATTTAAAAAATAAAAAAAAATTTAGTTTAGATTGTGATTAGATTTAATGATAAAATAAATATGTTAATTTTGACCAAAAAAAATTCGGCATTGTGAAATCTGGTACAAAAAACAAAAACAAAATATTAAAAATTCCAAAGCTTAAGTTCTGAAGGACAAAATCATGTTCTGTAAATTGTAGCAGCTGATAAATCCTTTGTACCACCAATATACTGATTCTGCATAACTCTGCAATAAATCTGCAAAACTCAGTAAATTTGGGATACAACATTATATTAAAAATCCAATTCAACTTTAAGTGGTGATACAAAGGATGTATCAGTTGCTACAATTTACAGAGCATGTTTTAGTCGGTACAGATTTAAGTTCTGACGTTTTTTATGTTTTGTTTTTGTTTTTTGTACTAAAATTCACAATGTTCTAAATTTTGCACAATTTTGCAGAATCAGTATATTGGTGGTACAAAGAATGTATCAGTTGCTACAATTTACAGAACATGATTCGGTCCTTCAGAACTTAAGCTTTTGTACTTTTTATATTTTGTTTTTGATTTTTGTACCAAAATTCACAATGCCAAAAAATGCCTCATCTTATAGGCAACTGCAAAGTATCAAAAATTAGACTCAGGTTCGCCGTCGACCCAGTCAATTAAAATTTGATGTAGCATCCAGAGTTGTTTAGAAAGTCCATGTCCAGAATTTTTTTTTATTTTTGCTCAAAAAATCATATATTAAAAAATTTATATACTCTTGTCTAATGCAAATAAAGCTATAATGATGAGAAATTTCACCTTAAATGGTTATGAAATACCTCAAACTGAGAATGTAGAATATTTAGACCTTCCAATAGGCAATAGTGAATTTGTTTGGAATTTTGTCGAAGAGAAATGGAAGAAAGTAGAAAAGAGCTTTTACTCCCTTTATGGCCTCGGCTGTAAACCAAAAGCTGCACCGCCAGGATTAGTTGGTTTTCTATACAAGCAATATTGTCAATCGATTTTTCGATACCACTTAGACCTGGTATTTGTAGGTGAAACTAAACTTGGTGAACTTGATATCAGGCAAAATTTACTAATTAAGAGAATGTTTGACATAAAGAAATATGCCAGATTCAGACCGATGTTAGAGGCTCTACGTCTTGAAACGGTAGAACAACTTTATATGAAATTCAAGATATTTTTTATGTAACAGCTTAAAAACAGTAAAATCTGTTGGGAGTAACTCCTATTTTTACATTCGGATTACTCGACTTTTGAACAAAAAAATACCTCATATTGCAAACAGCTCAAGAACCTAGAGAAAAAGATACACTTTGATCCGATGGAATATAGTACAAAGACTTCAATAGTCATAATTGATCTTATATTTTTAGATAAAAATCGTGGCTTGGTTGACTCGGTTAAGTTTGTGTGCTCGCAAATAAAAGTCAATATGGAACTAAAATTGGATTAATTTTATTTTTATAAAATTTTAAATGATCTGTTGAGAGTAAACTTTTTTACTTAGTAACACTAGTGCAATTTTCTTTCTTTTTTAATTTAACTCGAATTTAATGTAATTTTTTGTAATTTTGCCTATGGGGCTTTAAACTAATAAATAATAATAATAATAATGCAAATAGATTTGCCATATATCAGAGTTTTGTTGCAATTTTAGCATAAATTTCTNTAATTTATCTCGAATTTAATGTAATTTTTTTTGTAATCTTGCCTATGGGGCTTTAAACTAATAAATAATAATAATAATAATAATAATAATAATTGAGCAATGCACAAATAAAAAATTGAAAGATAAATTTTCAATGCCTCTTTCAATTTAAAGATTCGAAAGATTAATCATTAGTTATTTTTAATATTGTTGTATGATAATGACACGCTTGAAAGAGTAATAGAGTAATTCTAAAAGAAATGTTTGAAAAGAAAAGAAAATTGTAAAATCTTCTTTAACAACTATCATTCAATTATGTATCAAAAATTTAAAAGAGACTTTAATAGAAACAAAAATGACACTAACGAATGGCATCCTGAAGTTGATGATCAATTCAAAACATCATTTCAATTCAAAGAGTTATGTCTTCATTAATTACAAATTCCTGGTAAAAAATAGACGTCTTTCTCTTTAAATCGAATCTTTCAATTGGAACAAATTTTTCCATATACTAGATTTAAAGCTCCTGGATATTAATATACTTTGATCTCTTTATTTAGTACTCAAATAATTTTTTAAATTTTTCTCCACCAAATAATTTTGACGTTCTTGGTAAAAAATAGACGTCTTTCTCTTTAAATCGAATCTTTCAATTGGAACAAATTTTTCCATATACCAGATTTAAAGCTCCTGGATATTAAAATACTTTGATCTCTTTATTTAGTACTCAAATAATTTTTTAAATTTTTCTGCACCAAATAATTTTGACGTTCTAGGTAAAAAATAGACGTCTTTCTCTTTAAATAGAATCTTTCAATTGGAACAAATTTTTCAATAAACCAGATTTAAAGCTCCTGGATATTAATATACTTTGATCTCTTTATTTAGTACTCAAATAATTTTTTAAATTTTTCTGCACCAAATAATTTTGACGTTCTTGGTAAAAAAAAGACGTCTTTCTCTTTAAATCGAATCTTTCAATTGGAACAAATTTTTCCATAAACCAGATTTAAAGCTCCTGGATATTAATATACTTTGATCTCTTTATTTGGTACTAATTTTTCAAATTTTTATTTCAAGCGAATAGCAAGAATAAGTATTTTGGACCCTGCTGGACCATTTTTCGTAAAAGAACCTGCTAATTCTAGACTGGATAAAAGTGATGCTGATTTTGTTGATGTAAATTTATTGGGGGAGAAAAATTTAAAAAATTATTTGAGTACCAAATAAAGAGATCAAAGTATATTAATAACCAGGAGCTTGAAATCAGGTTTATGGAAAAATTTGTTCCAATTGAAAGATTCGATTTAAAGAGAAAGACGTTTANCCTTGCACGTCAAGCTCAACGAATAAAGACTAAGAGAGTCAAGTTTGGTGAATATTTCGAAGAGCAGATCGAAGGGCAGCTCCACCAGACTATAGTTGAGATCAAGCGGACACGCATTGTTCAAATTGGCCAACTCAAAGCTCAACTGATCAGCCAGCTGATTGAGGCCCAGTCTACCACTGAGCAAATGGTCGTCCAAACACTTGGCCGCCTCAAACTCACCGGTGAACATAAAATCAAAGCTGGTCTTGAAGTACGCACAGCCGTACTGACTGAACGGACACTTTTTGTCAATGAGCTCCGCATTGCTGAACAAAAAATTGTGGTAGAAGTCATAGTGGCGCGAGAACTCGTCTCGGCGCAGCAGTTGATCGCACTCGACAGCAAAGTGACTGTCGTTGATGCGATACGACTCGTAGCTCATCTGAAAAGCGTCGCACGGCAGCTCTTTGGCAACGTTCAGTTTCATGACCTCATCGAGCTCAATCGCCTCGATCAGCTCGTCATTTGTCTCCTTCAACTTTCTGTCCAGCTCTTCTCCACACTCATTTACAACTTTGCTCTCCGCCTTCGCCTCTCTCTCCTCGCGGCTCGGCCTGACATAAAATTGTTCATAGGCGTCCACAAACTGTTCGTTTTCATAGACCTTTCTGTGCATGAACTCCTCGTAGGTGAACACTTCTCTCAGCACAAAGTCAAAGTGGTAGCGGTCTTTTTTCAGCTTGTTAAAGCGTTCCATCTCGAGGTACTTGATGCGCGTTTGACACGCACTGCAGCCCAGGTCGTCATTGAACACGATGCAGTTCTCTGCCTCGATGTCCTTGAACACCCGGCTCTTGACTGTCTTGAGCAGCAAGTTGAGAAAGCTGAGCCGGAACTCGCTGCTGTCGGGGTCCAGCTTGAGGCCGATCAAATGGCCGTACATGCGCTGAAACTTGAGCGGCTGCTGGCGGCTGAATTGGCGGAGGCGCGCGTAGTCTTGCTGCAGCAGGATGTCGTTGATGTTGAGCGGGTTGGCGCTGCGCGAGTTCAAGTTATGTTTGGGGCTGTTTTTGTGGACTAGTTTGCGCATGCGGAACGCTGAACAGTGGACCACGTTGGCGCAGCAGCGCATCAAGTGAGCGCTCATGTGGCACCGCTTGACGGTGGCGCGGCACCCGTTTGTGCGGTTGATGCACGCTATTTCGGCCTGGCAGCATGTGTCGGACAAATGTTCGGTCAGCTTGCAGTGATGGAGGACGCGGCCGCACTTCAGGGGACACGCGAGGACCTGGCAATGCGAGAGAGTGCAGCTGGCCGGGGTAAAACAGTGGTCGCAGTGAGTCAAGTGAAAGTCTTCGTTCAGCATTTTGGACAGAGTGAACGCTCGCGAGTCTAGTTTTATATGATGCCCGGTGGGTTATCTAACTTAAGCTAAGCCAGCTGATTGACCATGCCTCTTAAACATATATGACCAGCTAAATAGTAAATAAGTATGGGTA
>QEOQ01000158.1:1808-17383 GCA_010279815.1 Brachionus plicatilis | reverse complement strand
AAAAAATTCAAAAAATCGGGTTTTTTTTTGGTATTTTCATTTTTACCAATTTTTACGTAAATTTACGTAAAATAACATAAAAATATGAATTCATTTAGGGAGAGTTGATGTTGTTGTTAATAGTTTATTTAATATTTCAGGTATGTGATAGATTTATTTAAAACATGTATTTTGAATTACTTGTAGTTTTGAATGTTTGTCTGGGAGACACGGGATAGGATGAAAAAACTATAGTCTATAATGGAATCTATAAGTCCATCATAGACTCCAATTAAGGTTTTTTTATTTAACTTTCACGATCTGTGTGACAAAATTTAATAAAATTTACGCGATCATGACATCTAAAACGAATGAATTCAACTAGGTAGTTGAAACAAAGACTTTGGTCATATTTTATTCCAAGGAAGACTGGGGAGTCTGTGTATTTGTTTTCCAAATATTTTTAGACTTAGCTTATTGTTTTTACTCGGATTACGGATTACCAGAGTAAAAAATGTAGCTTCATTTTGCTGGAGACATCTTTAGCCTCCATTATTGTAGCCACAGCTGCAATTTTTTAAGATATTTATTTATAATGTTAGCAATGTTGCCATACTTTTTAAAAATAAAAATGGTCACCAGGTCATCTGCAAATAACAAGGAATATGAGTAGATTTTTGTGGTCCTGCTTGGGGATATCATTAATAAAAATAGTAGAGAGAAAATGACAAATGACTGCACCCTGGGGAATTACAGTATCTATGGACCCTGAATTCGAGACAAAGTTATTTACTTACGCAAAAAAACTTAGAATTTTTAAAAAGTTAATCACCCACTACAGAATGTAGAGAAGGGCCCCAATTTTGGGAAGTTTGTAGATAAATCCACTGTGCTATACCTTGTCAAACGCCTTAGAGATATCGAAGAAGAGGGAACATACTTTTTTCTTTCTGACTAAAGTTTCAGAGACCTTTTGAGTTAAAAATACCAAATTGTCGGAGGTACGTCGGTGCTGCCTAAAACCAGACTTTTCCTTGCAGATAAGACTCTTGTTTTCAAGGAAATTTTAAAGCTTAAAGCCTACTTGTAATAATCCTTTCAAGAACTTTTCCAAAACAGCTAGTGACACTAATTGGCCGATATTTAGACGGGTCAGAAAAAACTTCTTTTTTGGGGATCATTGTTGTTTTAGAGGTTTTCCAAGCTTCTGGGAATTCGGATGTAGCTAGACGGTGTTTGAAAAAACTCGCTAGACCGAGTATGAACAGGTCCAGGGGCTGACTCGTCTTTTAGTTTTCTAATGTTTTTTCTCAAGCTCTTCAATTGTGATTTTAGGAAAAGACTTTAAGGGATTCAAATAATGATTGTCTTTCAGATAATCCTTATTTGATACAAATTTTTCGACTTTGTTTCGAAAGTCATTGCCGAAGGAATCATTTCTTTTTTGACTAAAGGTTTCCACAATAATCTCTTTAAAAATGTACCTTTTTCGGAATCTGTCTTAAACACTTTTGAATTGAGGACCAGTTTGGGGATTGCATTGCCGGAGGAGTTTTTTTAAACGAATTAACTTTATTCCAAAAAGGACGGAGAGAGTTTGGATTAGGCCCAAGAGACTTAGGAAATGAATCCCAATACTCGCTTTTGAATTTTTCTGTTTCAAATCTGATTTTTTAGTAAGCTTATTACTCTCCGCCCTGGTCAACCTTGATTGGTTTTTGACTTTTCTTAACACATTGCGTTTGGAAATTAGCTCTGCTATATAGGCCGGAAGTGATTTTTCAAATTTTTTTGGTGGAAATTTAGGAATTGCAGAGTTTGCTATGTCCAGTATTTGAGTAGAAATTTGACTGTTAATGTGATTTATGTCAGCTGACACAAGTCAAAAACACAAGAGTCCATACTTCGCTTAAATTTTTCCGAATCAGCTTTCTTATAATTGAGAATAGATCTGTGATTACTTTCAATTTTCAGTAGCTCAAATCCAAGTTCAAGCTCAATAGGAAAATGATCGCTCAGCAAGTCATCGTATATTACCAGAAAAAAATTAAAATGTGAGCCTAAGTTACTGCTTAGTATGAAGAGGCTTAGGATAGAGGAGTAATCACGATGACTAAGTGTAAAAGTAGAACAGTCGTCATTTACTATAGAAAACGTATAAAGTTAAAAGTTAAAAGAAAAAAAAGAAATTAATAGAGAAGAGTTGGTCAAAGTCAAGTATAGACTTTGACTTTAAAAATTATTTTTTTGAAGTCAAGTCAAAACTTTGAATTTAATTTTTTTTAATAAAGTCAGGGTCAAAACTTTTTTAAAATTATCTTTCCTCAAACGGCGCTTTTACGGGTTCTTATTTAGTATGCCGCTAAAATAGCTACCTGGAACGGCAATAAATAATATGACTGTGATCCATACAGATGGATTGCCGTTACAGAAAGTTATTTTGGCGTCCTAGTTCAAGTCTAAATTATTAAAATGAAAGTCCAAGCAAAGACTTAAAAGTATAAAAAATAATCTCAAAGTCAAAGTCTGACTTTGACTTTTAACTATTCTGACTTAAAAGTTTTGCTTTTGACCAACTCTGTTATAGAGCCATTTTAATTTGTGTTTCTTTAGAATTTAATTTAAAACGAAAATTAAATTCAATTAAAAAATTTGATAATTTAAAAAGTAAAAAAAAAAAAAAATAAAAGAGACTATGAATCTTAAGGAAGGCGCTAAACTTCTCTTTAAAATCAATCTTGCCCTGGCATCTCTCTCACTCTCTTCAAAAGGTCGTTTTGAGACTGATAGTAGATTTAGTTTATTGAAGGCCTCTTGGTGCATCATATTTTAGCTTCAAAATATATCTAACTGCTGAATTTTGAATAACTTGTATTTTTTTTGTTAGTTACAGAGATTGAGTTTAAACAAGGAAAATAATAATCCAAGATTGATCCTATCAGAGATTTGTAAAGATTACCTAATGTTTTTTGTTTAAACCCCATTTCCTATTTTCCAGTCAATTAAAATTTGATGTTGCATCAATGAAACAAAAAAAAATCATCGAGTTATCATCGATGAGGAGTGAGAGGATTCATTATGTTACATCGGTGAAAAATTAAATTTTCATCGGTTTTTAATTAATTTTTTTCTTTCAAATAGAATTAAAAAATTATTTCACTTTTTATTGATGATTAATTACAAATTTTATATAAATATTTATGAAAAAATGCAATATATTTTAGTATGGTTCATCAAAATAATTAAGTGTAATCTTCCCAAAAATACAAAATTAATTTAATTCATATGGAAAACAACAATAAAATAATTGAATTAATTACATTTTAAAAAAAAATAGATACAATTTTTCTATAAATTTAAAGAAGTCATTTTAGTTTAATTAAGAAAAACAAAAAAAAATTTTAACATATATAAAAAAAAACATTGAAATGTTAAGGTAAAATTAATTATAGAAACAAAATTTTTTGAATTACAAATCTTATTAACACAATAAAAATACATTATTGACATATTTACAAGTTATAAAAATTCTTGTTTAGTAAATTATATCTTCTCACCATTTGTTGATAATTTTTAACTTCTCCAAGCCTCCGCACAAATTTGCCGGGGTGTTCTCCTAACTTAAGTTGAGGTTAAGATTGGTCTCTTTTCTGATAAAATCTATTGCTGAAAGGATATTATCATTGAATTCACTTAACACTTTTTCAGCATTCTTCAATGCCAAATCATTCATCGATGGAATAAAATAAGACATGATTTTGCGAAAAACAGACGTTGTACTTATACTTCTATTTTCAAGCAAAAAGTCTTTTTCTTTTTTATACAAACATTATGATATTTTAATTCTTAGTCAGGATAAAGAAAAATTACAGAAGGCACTTAAAATATAATAAGAGTTCGGCAAAAAAAATGAAATTAAATTTAACCCGGATAAAACACAATTAATAATCTTTGGCAACAAAAAACAAAGGAACGAAGTGATTGATATTAAAATGAATCAAAAAAGAATAGAAAAAGCTAATAAAATAAAATATCTTGGTCAACTCCAAAAACAATTAAAATGATCACGTAGATTCAAAAATCAAAAGCACCATAAGTAGCTTTTACACTACAAAAAACTTTGCATCACAAATATACAAATGAAGACAAGAATAAAAATTATGCTTTTTAAAACACTAATTAGACCAATACTTTCCCATGGATGCGAGCCTTTAAATATAAATCTAAGTCATATAAGACAAAATGCTATTTAAAAGAAAATTGAACTTTGTAAAGAAGTTGAATTCAAACCCTTATACAAGAACACTTATCAATGGATTAATCGAAGAGACCAAAAGAAACAAAGAAAAAATTAGTAAAATAATCCAATCTAAAGTGAGCTAGAAGGAATCTTTTCATGTGAAATTAAAAACAGCCAAGAACTAAGCAAACTCTGCAATAGTAAAGTAAAAGAAATGTGTCGAGAGTAAGTAATTAGAGAAAGATGGAATTATTGAATCATTAAGATTCTGCTTGAATTCAAACTTAACTAAAAAAAAAAAATAAACAAATACTTAAAATCCTGACTAAATCGTAGTAATAAAACTAAATCTGGAAAAATTCTTACATAATGCTTCTGAACGTCCAGCAAATGCGAAGATGTACACGTCCATCGATGAATTGGTTCGGATCGACTTGATCAGGACTTGAGTTTTTGAGTGATGTGGTCGCAAAAATAGAAAATTAAAGAAAAAAAAAAAAATTTAAATCTCTCTATGAAATAGTATTCTTTTTTGTCTTACTTTATTTAATTTATTTTTAACATCGCCTACAAGGCGTTCATTGAATAAATAAATAAAATAAATGAATAATAATAATCTTGGCACTCGGATATTTTGAGCTCAAATAAGTTGAGTCGCTATTCTCACCTGATAACTGATTGGTAAGGAAATAATTATTGTTTTTTATTATTATTAATTAATTTAGAAATATATTATTTATGCTAGAAAAATTGCTCAAAAAATTTAAAAGAAAACTTTTTTAATTTATCGATACCAACATCATTAAATTATTTTTTAACAGATAAACTTTAGATTATAAATTTTCTACTTCTTTAATTTTCTTATCTAAAAGTTCGTTTAACAAAGAGATTTGATTTTCGAATTCTAAAATTTTTTTTCTTCTAATACAAGTTTTCGTTTTTGACCCTTGCACTTGAGTATTCAGTTATAAGTTTTGCTGCTCTGAACAATCTACAAATGTTCCAACTTTTTTAATATAGCAATAAAAAAGCTATCATTTTATTCATATTTTTAAAATTCATTTATGTGACAGAGCTAGCTAGCCGAGGTATTTCGCTTTGCTTGCTAGAATTTCATGGCTTGTTGTTAGTGTCACAACGATATTTGAAGGAGTTGATGATTGCTTTTTTATTTCTTTAATCATATCTTGTTGTGAACTTTTACAATTTTTATAATGCATTTTAATTTATAATAAAATAAAATATGCTAAATTTGAAAAAAAAATCTTTTCAATTTAGTTCTATGAAAAAAGATGCTCGCTATTGAATTCACATAAAATTAGCATGTTTTCAAATTCTACATAGAATATTTTTTTGACTGATTCCAACTTATTCACAAAAATCTCTTCGCTTGTGCAACCAACAAATAAATTGGATTTTATATTATCAAATTTTGCATTGCAAAATGGTGAAAATAGTTTTAATATTCTCTTGCATAACAAATAGGCAGAAGAATTTCCATTGACTTTAATTAAATCTTTAAAACCATAAACATTTGAATCAATAAATTTTATGCATGCATCTGATTTTTCTTTTTTTGAATATATGTTAAACGGAGATGTGTTTATAGATGCTTTATCTACGATTAACATATCATTTAATTGTTGCCTATCATAATTAAGATAGAGAAGCCGAGCTTTATATGCGAGTAACGAGACGTGTTTTTTTTTAATTCCGTTAGTTGAAATAATAGAAGAATTATTGTTAACTTAATAAAGCAATTTCTATTTATTTTAATTTTTTTGAGAAATATGAAATTTCCAATGGGAATAAATAAGTTCAGTCTCACAATAAATAAGTTCAGTAAAAAATGAATTTTTATTCTCTTTCTCCTTTCTATAGAAAACAGAATTTGACAAATTCACTTCTTTTCGATTTGAGGATCTTAGTTTGAAATTTTTGTTTATAATGATATTGAAATTTTTTTTTAGCTATTATAAAACTGTAAAGACTGGGAGACTGAATAAAGCTTAATAAATTCGTCTGCAACCAAATTTTGTCCTTTTGTTAGTCTTGTAAGTTTTCTATTAAGTTCTTCATATTGGCATAAGCAGTACTGTTTAAAGGCCCTAATTGAAAAGTAAGATCTACTAAATGAAGCAATTCATGAAACGAAGATTTTATTATAAATGAATCATACACAGTTTCTAGTTTCGAGACAAAATAAATAATTATTTTTTTAGATTGCTCTAACTGATCTTTTTTTATAATCTTGCCAAAAATTGTTTCTAAAAAAACAACAAAGCATATTTAATGCTGATAGTAATCAAATGTCATAATTTGGTGAAAATCAGGCAAGGAGTAATCTAATATAAAATTAAGAAATTCTTAAGCTCTCCATTTTGGCCAGATTAGTAGAGATCCTGGTGAAACTTGGCAAAACATAGGAAGTTTTATACTTAAAAGACGTCTATCAATTTGACTTATAAATGGTTTTAACGAAAATTTTGGATTTGAACTTTCAAACTAAGGGTTTAGAGTGCACCCATGTAAATTGAATGCATAATATCAATGTAAGAATTCAATATTGGATGAAAATATTGCAGGTCCTCTAAATGACATTTACCTTTGATTCCTTTATCTCCGATAGACAAATTTTTCTTCAAAACTTTTTTAACACTCTTTAAATAATTATATTAATTTATTCGAGCAATTTGGTTGGTAAAAGGGTAAATATGAATATTGCCACCTAAAAAATGAATATTAGTAAGTTACTAAAAATTATCCTAGTTTTTAAAAGTATCTTTTTTTAAATGGTATTTTTCAAATTTTTGAAAAATAAAATAAAGACTCAATAACTTTCAAGCTTTTAATAAAAAGAAATTTATTGTCCTAAAATACTTAATAACTTTCTTAATATGAGTCTAAAAATTGTTCTGCAAAATGTATCAGCTGATACAAACTTTGTACCACCAAAATAAATTCCCTGCAATACCTTTGCAATTTTATATTAATGATTTTCTAAAACATTTAGTGCTTTGAAGACTTGCAAAATTTTATCTTTATAATAAAATTGCAAAGGCATTGCAAAGTATTTATATGGTGGTTAAATGTTTGTATCAGATGATACAACTTGCAAAACAATTTTAGACTTATTGTAAAAAAATTAATTCTTTTTAAGATTTTTGTTTTAAGTCCTTGTTCACAAACTCACAATGCAATTTTTTTTGGAATAAACTAGATTCAAATGTTAAATTGCCTATTTTTGTTCTTAAAGTTTTTCTTGGTTGTAAACATTTTAAGCAACCATAAAATCTTATGAATTTTTTATGTTATAAACAATATCTCTAGCTGTTTGTCTACAACATTTTTAACTAGATATTCAATAGCTGGTTTCCCATTAGAAGCAGCACTTCTTTTTTTTTTAAAAAGATTTATTTAAAAGAAAATTCAAAAGATTATTGAATAATCTCCAGCTTGACTAATAATGATAAGATTTTTTTCAATTTAATTTAAATAAAAATCAAATAAATTATAAGTTTTTTATGCAGAAACGATTTTGAATTGGAAGTTCGTTTATAACCAAATTTATTGGCCATATTGACAAATTTGACTTCTCACAAATATTGATTCCATAGGTACTAAATGAGAGAGAAAGACATTCACCATTCAAAATTTTTCTTAATTTTTGATTATTAACTGATTGTGTATTTAACCTGAATAAAAATCTTCTATTGAATCTTTATTTGCAATACTCATTATTTCCGCAAAATTGATACTTTTATTTCGTTAAACTCTTTTAATTTGTGAATCGGTTTCAAGAACGTAATTAATTTGAAATTTTAACAAAAATATTTAATTTTATTTTTTTTTAATAGACAAATAAACCTGACTCGGTTTGATTTTTCAAGAGGTTTAGTCAATAAACAGTTTTAACAAAAAATAAATTTTTCAAATTTTATTCAATCTGCACAGTGGTCAAGAAGAATTTTAGCAAAACAATCAAAATCTTTGGCTAAAAACAGCATTAATTCCTTCACATGTGAGCTTCAAAGCACTCTGTGATAATTAGCCAATGAAAAACATAAGAATAAAGCACAATATTAAAAGATATTTTTTTTTTTGATATATGTTCTCAGTTAACTTATTAATAGAATATTTCATGAGATTTGTATTAAATTCTGAATTTAGTTGCCACAATATGTCTTCATTTGAAGTCCTCGTATCTCCTAAGTTTTAAAAATTTTCCTCTGTGTAAAAGCTTGGTTCATCTGTCATATTTTTCTCTCTAAATTTCAAATTTTCCAATATTGAAACGGACTCTGTTGTTATTAACGCAGTTTTTTCCGATCTCCTTCTCATTCTCAGTAAAAAGTTGACTTTTTTTTAGTAACATTTCATTAGGGAAATTTTTTAACATAAGGTGACAGAAACGATCTGGACCAGGTCCTGTCACATCTGCCCGCTTTCTGTTCATTTTTGATTTCTTATTTATTGTAAAAAAAAGTAACTGAGTTGATTTGTATTTTGTGTTAGCCCATAAGCTCCATCTTGAAGGGCATTATCATCATCATTATGACTTTAACCTTCGTCTTCTTCTTGATCTATTAATTGTTTTTTGATTCAGCCTTTTTTGTTTCCGATTCTGATTGGCGCTTGATTTGTACGCTTGCCTCTAAGGTATTAAAAGTAGATTTTAGTGATTTTTTAGCTAGGGCATGTGGCTTTTCTACGTTGGATGAATTAATTTGTTCCAAACTTTTTTGAAGTTCATTTGGTAAGACCGGAGTATCTATTCTTTTTGGACTCGATTCCGAGGGCAGAAGAGATTGATCATTTATTGACTCATTTTCCTGAAAATCTGGAGTTTTGGGAATTACTGGCAAAACGTTTGATTCATTTTGGCATTTTTCATCTTCTTCTTCAGGAATAGCAACATGGCTATAATAAAATTTTGTTCGTTCAATTGCTTAAGTCTCTCAGCTAATGAACTTTTTTTCAGTTAAGTGTCCTTTTTGGTTACAATTCCTGCAAGTTTGGTTCTTAACAGGACATTTTGCAGTATTGTCACCCTCGTCTTGGCAGAAGAAGAATTTTCATTTTGATCCAGCAATTGATATTACGCATTTTAGTCGATAAAATACTGTAGGGCCTCTTAAATTGTAAACATTTTTGCGGCATCCAGAGAAGAAAATTTTACTCTTTTCACCTCATTCTTTAATGAACTGTCTCTATACGAGTCTTTTGAGATTTCTTCAACTCTCAGACCATTTATTTTATTGGCATCATTAAAGTTTCGCATTAACTGCTTATTAAAATTAACAGGTAAGAAGTGGAATCTGAATATCGAGTACTTTTCGTATTTGGTGATTTGTTCGCATCTTTGAGTTTGAAAATGACTCCATTTAAATTTGTTTGAAGAAAAATTATAAAGTGCTGTTTGATGATTAACAGGTCTTTCCAACTTTTTTAAAAATTCTGTTAAACTGAATACTTAAAAGTCCAACGTTGAAATTCGCCTGAATTCCCCAGCGTACTTTTAATTAATTAATTTGCTTTTTTGATGCTATTTACAATGCCAAACGAACTTTTTTACTCTTTTAGTAATTTTGTAAAAGATAAAAAAATGCAGAATAAAAGAAAATACGATTATTTAGTATCAACTTTATTTCGAGTTTGTTTCCTAATTATTTCACATTGACCTTCTAATTTTTTACATTAATTTTAATTTCACGCATATTTAATTATTTAAACTGAATTGAATATTATTACTTAATTAGTATAGAAAGCGAAATATTTTGTAGTTGCCTGCTAACTACACGTACAAAAAAAGCGCTAAAAATTATTTTTTTTATTTGAAGTAAAAATCTTATATCCGAATATTTTTCACATCATCTAAACCCATCGGGTAAATTAGACATATTTAAAGAAAAAATCAATGAAATCTTAAATATTTTGATAGGATAAGTTAAGAGTTCGTAAATTTTGATAGTTTTTTTGATAAATCAAAAGAGCTTGAGTCAATTTGAATAAGATTTGAAGCTGTAACTGCAGGATCACTTTGTTTATAATGGACAAATAAATTTAGCCTTGCAATTAATTCTAAATTTCCACTAGATTGAATTATTTTTTCATCTGATTCATCATCGTCGTATTCTTCTTGTTTAATTTGTTCAATTTATTTTAGTTTTAAAAAGTCAACTGTATCAACTGAAAGTGAATCGAGCTTTTATGAAAAAATTTAATACTAAAGTGTAATTTTCGACTTAAGCTTTCAAAATACAATTTTAACACGTTTTTCTTGCGAGTTAGAAATATCCACTTATTTTAGGATAGAAACATGCATAATAGATTTGGATTATATACGTCAAAAAAATTTTAAAACCATTAATTAGCAGCTCTAAAACCAGCAGAAACAAAGAGGGCTAAAACTTGATAGGTGGCGGAAAAAAAGAACAGGAGATATGAGAACCCTCGTAACAACCAAGCTGAAGCAAGAATCTTGACGAGAAAATTAAGACAAAATTTGAGATCTTAGCCCTTGCTGCAGCTAACAGCAAGGTCAGATTCCAACCAGAAGATTTGGCGGTCCTAGAGCTAATGGCTTTGGAATATGGTCTGTGCTCTAGACCCCTAGCAAAAAGGAGCTAATGCAGACCGCCTGCGGTCATTTATTTTGCGCTGACTGCATATTCCGGTCGACTGTGGAAATTCCAGAATGCCCTACTTGCAAAGCGTCTATCGAGTACGAGGAAATCGACCAAATATTTTACTCTGCGGAGAAAGAATAAGTTTTGTTATTGTGTTTTTGTTTGTATTTTGTTTAATATCCATTCTTTTCCGGGATGGGGCATATGTTATGTCTAATAAATCCTACTTTCCTTTTTTACGGATAAGGCTATAATTTAACCACTATATAAACTTTTAAATTAAAATAATTTGAGATACTAATAAATTGGTTGACTATAGTTAAATCTTTTAATTGTAAATCCCAAGTTTTTACAGTTGTATCACATAAAATCATCAATAAACTCTAATAAATGAATTTAACACTAAAATAGCAAAAAAAAAATTAAGAAAAATTTATTATTAAAATTAAAAATTTTAATTGCTAATAGAATTATTTGGGAAGTGCGCTATTTTAATTGTTATTTGTTAAATCAAGATTTCTCAACTCAATATGATTAAGATTTGTAATTGTAACTAAAGTTCAATTTAGTTTAAAGTAGAAAAATAATTTAGGCAATTAAAAAGCTTTTTTAATTTAAAAAACCTTACAGTCGAAACTCGTTATAACGAATCGCTTCTTTCAAAAAAAACGTGCTGGTTGAATAGTTTCCATTATGAATAAATGGGAAAAAATTAAAATTTTTTTTAGATTCCAAAAATTTCAGGTCAAGTAGCTTAATAACTAAAGTTCAGTTAGCTGGAAAAAACTTTCGCTCAACATTTTCAAACTAATTTCTTGTGGCCACTAAAATTATCTAGAAAAAGTACTTTTTTTCTGTTTTGCTTTTTAAGCTTCAAATTGATCTTTTATAGCCAATCTTTAAATATAAATACATCAGAGCATTTTTATTAAAATGGTAATAAATTTGCAAATTTTGTTTCCGAATTCCTTTAAAGCAAGTATTGCTTTCTAATTCGATTATTATCCGGTTGAACATTACTGCTTTGATAATTTTCAATAATTTTTCCTTTGTTAGTTAAAATTGTCGAAACATTTGAGTTTGAAAGACCAATTTCTTGTGCGATTGATAATATAGAATTCTGTTCTTAACTCTTATTGTTGATCACAATTTTGGCATTGAAATCAATAATTTTTCTTTTTTTTGCTTGGCAATTCATCGTTTGATTGTTCATTTTTAATAATTTTTCTAATTTCCTTTTTATTTTATTTAGCAAAGTAAAATTTTTGATCAAATTTCAAGCGCTCAATTTTTCTCAAGCATTCTTAAATCCGCTATTAAATTTCATTGCACTTTTAAAAATTACAATCCTTTTTCAAAAGTTTTAAAAATAAAGCTTTGAAATATTAAAAAAATAAAAAATCTGCGATGAAATTTAATTGCGCATCTAAAAATTTTTGAGCAAGATTGAGCGCTTGAAATTTGATCAAAAATTTTACTTTGCTTTTTATTTCAGCTATTCATCTTNGTGATAACAAAATGTTTTTGAATGGAAATAATTGGCCTTTTTTTGTTGGAGATGAAGGATTTTATACATTGTGAAATTTGAAACTAATCTTGCAGGACAAGATTAATTTGTCAACAATTGAATTGTCAACAGTACAATTTGACAACAAATAAAATGTCTATCAATAAAATTATCAATCTTTTTTTTTTTTCAATAGTACATTTATCAATATTTTATTTATTTTTTTTTATTAAAAAATATTAAGTATAATTTGTCCATGTTTACAAAGTTAAAACTTCAGGAAAATAAGAAGAAATAGTAAGGTAGCAATTACACAATGGAGTTGGGTATTCAATATATCTTGATTCGAAACCTTCTTTGTTTGGCAACTTGAAGTTCATGATCATGAGCAAATGATCAAAACTAAACTGATCAAAATCTTTTTTTTCTATTTGATCTCTAATTGATTGTTCTAAAATCGAAGAAAATTTAAAATCGACATTAAGTTATCAAAATTATGACTTTAAATGATATTTTAATATTAATTAAAACAAATTTAAGCGAAAAAAATTTCGGATTGTAAAATTTCGAAATATTGATTGAGATTTTATTTTTACTTCAGATTAAAATTCATATAATATTGTGTCTAATTAAATTATGTTTAATAATTTTTAGTCATTTATTATTATAAAATAGAATAAAAAATACCTTTTTTTTTTAATCAAAAACCAAAAATTTTTATTTGAAATTTACATTAGATGATGAACTTAAATTTGCCTCTTTGTTTTCGTCCACAAGTCTGACAACCAATGGAATACTCAGTCCTGTCCTAACATATCTCTCACTCAACTCAAAAAGCCGATTCGAGACTGTTAGTAATTTAAGTTTATTAAAAGCCTCATGATGCACCATGTTGGAGGGAGTATCATATTTTAACTTAAGAATAGATCTGACTGCTGTATTCTGAATTGCTTGAAGTTGTTTGATATTATTTTATGAAAATGAATTCAAGCAAGGAAAAGAATAGTCTAAAATCGATCCAACTAAAGATTTATATAAATTTCCTAGTGTATTTTGATTAAGGCCGCATTTTTTGTTTGACAGTATTTTAATAATATTTTGCCTTTTATTGTAGCGTTATTCATTTTATTTTCAAGGTTCCCCTTTTTGTTGTAAATACAAAAGATTACCAGATCATCTGCGAAAAGCAGAGAGTAATCATTATTTGTTCTTTTGGGGATGTCATTAATATATGTACTAAATAAAAGAGGGCTAATTGATGAGTCTTGAGGGACACCTGCGGTTATTTGGTATTCTTCGTTCAAGTGGTCATTCACATTTACCTTAAATGTCTTAGAGTCTAAAAAGCATCATTATTAAGTATAATCAGAGTTGTTTAAAAGTCTCAAAAAAAAAGTCTAAGTCCAGAATTTTTTTTTAAATTTGCTAGATCAGGCTTCATATCAAAAAATTTATATATTCTTGGGTTGTCTAATGCAATAGATTTGCCATATATCAGAATTTTGTTGCAATTTTAGCATAAATTTCTTCTTCAGTATTCAAAATTTTAAAGCCTGGACTTGGACTTTAAAAAAAAAATTTAAAGCCAGGACTTTTTTTTTCAAAAAAAAATTAAAGTCTTTGGTCGGACATATGAAAAAAAAAGTCCCGACTAGGATTTAACTTGAGACTTGTGATTTTTAAACAACTCTGGATCTAATCCAGATAGTCAAGTAATGAGGTGGATTTATTTTAATCAATTTAAAAAGTAAACCGTCATGCCATACCCTATCAAAAGCTTTGTAAATATAAAAAAAAACAGGCAACAATCTCTTTTTTTTTCTATTAAATGACTCCACAATTTTTTGAATTAAAAAGAAAAGACTATCTGATGTTCGCCGGTGCTCTCTAAATCTAGATGGCTCCTGGATAAGAAGAGAATTTTGTTCCAAAAAATTGGATAATCTTGAATATACTATACAGTAGAATCCCTCAAAAGTGAACACTCGCCGTCGCAAGGGATTTTTGTTCATTCATAGGGCTGTTTACATTTGAGGATGCTCTCTCAAAAGTGAACTGTTCACTTTTGTGAGATTAATAAATGTTAAGTTAATTTTTGTGTAAAACAAAAATAAAAATAAAAAAAGACCATGTATTCATTTAAGTATCAGTTTAATGATGATAAAATTAATGCAAAAATTTGAATCTCAGAATTAATCTCTAATTAGAAAAATGTCAGCATCCAAGTTGAATAACTATAATAAACTAACCATGGAAGAAAAATATAGTCTTATTCAAGTAGCAGGTCAAAAAAATAGTTCTCAACGGAGTTAAGCACAAGAATTTAAATTATCACTTGGAGCAGTTAATAAAATACTTAAACAAAAATATGACATCATAGAAATCTATAAAACGAGTATGATTGGAGAAATAAGATCTTATTTAACTAATAATCACCCTAGTTTATGTAAAGAATTTATGACTTTCGAGAGCAATTTAGTTGATGTGGCCAATGTAAAACAATCGAAAATCGAAGATTATTTTAAAAATTAAATAAAATATGTATTATAAATTTAAAAGTCATGTATATTATGAAGATATTAAAAAAAATTTTTGAATTTAACTGTAAATAAATTTTTTTTTCGAGTTTTTTGTTCACTTTTTTCTAAATTTTTCATGTTCACATACCGAACGTTCACATTTGAGGGATTTTATGCCATGTAAAAAGATTCATTTTGGTCGGTCGCAAGAAATTTGTGTTCACTTATAGGGCTGTTCACATTTGAGGATGTTCATTTTGAGAGCTTCTACTGTACGTTCCAGTAACTTTCCCAAACAACTCGTTAAACTAATTGGTCTGTAATTTAAAGGATCTTGTAAAGTAGAGCCCTTTTTTTGAATCATAGTAATGTTCGAAGTTTTCCACGCTTTCGGAACTCTACCTTCTCGAAGAAATAAATCAAAGAGTTCTATCTTTTCAATTAAAGAGTTTCTAGTACATAATTCTTTAATAGAAATATTTTTATTTTATAGTACATTTTTAATAGTGTATAAACACAATTGAATAAATAAATTTTTGAATAAAAGAATAAAATTTAATGAGAAAAAAATCTCTAAAAATTGGAGTCAAAAAGTGGCCTTTAGTCTAGTCGACTCACAACACTACTCTTAGAGCTTTAACCAAATTCAATCTTTTGCATCCAATCCAAAACAAGATGAATATCTTTTTCCAATCAAATTC
>QEOQ01000461.1:12100-22977 GCA_010279815.1 Brachionus plicatilis | reverse complement strand
AATTAAAATATGAAAAACAAAAAAAAATGCTTTTTTTTTTACTTTTTTTCAAAGAAAATTTAAATTTTTTTTTATAAACTATGCATACATATTCAAAAAAACTGATTAAAATCTTTTTTCAATATTCTTAAATATTTTTCCTAGTTTTATTTAATTAATTTAAGAAGAAAAAATGGCCAAAACTATAAAAAAATATCGTCGTCGCATTAGTAAAAAACACAAGAACTCTATTTTATTAATACGTTTAAATAAGGCCAATATCTTGAACTTTTCCAGCGCAGATTAGATTTTTGAAGACCAAGCTCAAGGTTCTGCAAGAAGAAGTGGAAAAATATGGCACCGAATTGGGAAAAAAAGACGAGGAAAATTTCAAACTGGCCCAGCGGTGTAAAGAACTCGAAGAAGAAAGAGTCAAGCAGCTGAGAATTTCCAATTCGCATCAAACTCACATGGAAAAGTACAAAAAATCCAATGATGAAGCTCAGCAAAAAATTGGTCAATTGGAAACTCAAATGAAATTGGTGAAAAACGAAAATGAACAGTTGAAAATAGACTCGAAGAAGGGAGGTCAGGACATGCAGCATTTGGAGCTTAGGCTGACTACTAGTTTATATATTTAAGTTTTGAATAACATCAAGAAAAAAAATAAAAAGGACGGTTTGCACGTATTTTCACATCAAGATATTGGCCTTATTTAAACGAATTAATAAAAAAGAGTTCTTGTGTTTTTTACTAATGCGACGACGATATTTTTTTATAACTCCCTTTTTGCAGAAATCAGTCCTAAGACAACATTCAGCACACTTTTCAATAGTTTTGGCCATTTTTTCTTCTTAAATTAATTAAATAAAACTAGGAAAAATATTTTAGAATATTGAAAAAAGATTTTAATCAGTTTTTTTGAATATGTATGTATAGTTTATAAAAAAAAAATTTAAATTTTCTTTGAAAAAAAGTAAAAAAAAAAGCATTTTTTTTTGTTTTTCATATTTTAATTCAATTTTTTTCAGTCAATTTTTGCCATAACATCATGAAAATTTGAATCCAAGTAAATTTTTAGATGCTGAATACGAATTTGAACTTAATTTTTTGAAATTCGGTTGGGGATACCCTTAAAAAAAACGTCAAAGTACAAAAACCAGCAAAAACTTTGAGTTAAAATATCTCACTCATAACAAAAATTTTATTCAATTTTGATAATGCACTATAAACTAGACTTTATGCTCTTTCATAATTGTATTTGATGTATTTTGTCGAGTGTTCAGTTCTTGAGATTTTCTTGCCTAAAAAAAATGTATTTTTTAAGTATCCCTACTTTGAGTGCGTATATCTCTGGAATGAGACAATTTGGAAAAAAAATAAACTCATATTTTTAACACACAATAACTCTATTTTATCAGTACGTGTAAATAAAGTCAATATCTTGATGTGAAAATACGTGCAAACCGTCCTTTATTCTTAATTGACACCAAAAAATCACAATTACCTGTGCAAATCAAACCACCAATTCAAAATAGGTTTCTAAACCAAATTAATATTAATTTAACCAAATTAATTTATACTTCACCAGTTCAATTTTTTATTACCCAAAAATATTATAAATAGTATTTTTCATAATGTTATTTTACCGCAAATCCTTTAAAAATCAATTGAAACTCAATCGATACGATGGCAACAGCAGTAATTCAAGATAACACAGTATCGTCATCAAGTGAAAACGTACTTTGTTTATCAAGATACTAGTGATGATGTAGATTCGGATACTGAATCTGAAACATTGCACAGAAAAAGGAAAAGAAGCAAAGGTCAAGTAAACAACGTGCACTTGATTGGTATATCAAAAATTCAAAATATTCCTGGATGTGAAATACCATTATCAGTGAAAAATATTCCTATCGGCGAAAAAAGAAAACCTGGAAGACCTGCAAAGGCAAAACAAGCCTTGATAGTTCAGTAATTATTTTTGGTTTGATTTGTATTTTTTTTTTTTTTTTTAAATANGACACCAAAAAATCACAATTACCTGTGCAAATCAAACCACCAATTCAAAATAGGTTTCTTAACCAAATTAATTTATACTTCACCAGTTAAATTTTATATTCCTCAAAAATATTATAAATAGTATTTTTCATAAGTATTTTTACCGCAAATCCTTTTAAAATCAATTGAAACTCAATCGATACTATGGCAACAGCAGTAATTGAAGATAAAACAGTATCGTCATCAAGTGAAAACGTACTTGTTTATAAAGATACTAGTGATGATGAAGATTCGGATATTGAATCTGAAACATTGCACAGAAGAAGGAAAAGAAGCAAAGATCAAGTATGCAACGTGCACAACAATTATCAATTATTAGATGAAGCTTTGGAAGATCTCAATAAAATAGGCAATTTGAGAAAACAACGCAAGCAATCTAAATCGCTGGTATAATGCTGGTATAATGGATGGTTCATGTAGATGGTACATCAAGAATAACATTTGCAAGCACTTGATTGGTATATCAAAAATTCAAAATATTCCTGGATGTGAAATACCATTATCAGTGAAAAATATTCCTATCGGCGAAAAAAGAAAACTTGGAAGACCTACAAAGGCAAAACAAGCCTTGATAGTTCAGTAATTATTTTTGGTTTGATATGTATTATTATTGGTGATAAAAACTATTATTTTGGTTGAAATAAATATTTTTTTGGTTTAAAATAAATAATAAATTTGAAGAAAAATAAATATTTTTTTTTGGTGAAATAAAATTGTTTTGGTGAAAAATATATTTATTTGGTTCATTTTTTATTATTTTTTAGGTGATTTATTTTGGTGAAGTATTTAATAATTATTTGGTGAAGTAGAAATTTAGTGCCATTTAAAAATAATTAAATCAAAATAGCTAAAAAATAACCCAATTATGTTTTTTCAAAATTAAATTTTAAAAATTATTCAATTATTTCTTTTTCTTGGACCAATACGATTTTTGAAAATAATGGAACAATTAATGCAATCATTGAGTCAATTAAGCTTAGAAAAAGGGTTTGCTATTATAGACGGAGATAGTCAAGATTGTCAGCAGGTAAAAAAATCAAAATTGTCAGAAATAAAAATGTCAAACCAATCCTGATTTTTGTTTTTATTTTTCGGGTCTTGTTGCTTATATGGCCAATTATCTTTTTGTCAATTATTGGCCAAAAAACCTAATTTATTGGCCGTCAATTTTTTTACCTGGCCACAAAAAAATTTTGATGAACAAAGTGATGATAAATTTGATGTAGAAGAAGTATTTATTATTTATTAACAAGTCAGCTTTGAAATTTAAAAATATATTTTACAGATACTTGATTTTACAATTGAGGTTTTTTGACATGTTGTCTGCTTTTGGAAATTATTTTATTAAAAAAAATTTATATATATATACGAATGTTTATTTTATGATAAATAATAATTATTCACGGGTTTAAATTCTAGGTTTTTAAAGTTGTGGGGAATAACGCAGTATAGTGTTAATTTGCTTCGTAGAACCAAATTAAAAAGAGACTGTGAATTTGTATATTTAGAGATGTACAATAACGCTAATCTATTTTATTGACTAAATTAAAATTAAAATTTTAAATATGAAAATAAACTTGACATGACATGTCAAGTAATTACTTTAGAAAAAATTCATTTTTCCTCTATTATAAAAAAAAATATTACAATTTATATTTTGATCTTTTGATCTTGATCTCAAACTTCAATTTGCCCTATAATTTGCTCCAAAACAATTATTAAAAAACAGAAAAGTATTTTTTATATGTAGTTGAGAAACCTTCTATATTTGTGACCAAAGTTAAAATTATTCTCAAATTTACCTGAACTATTTAAATTATTGATTGTTTTTGTTAAATAAATTAGAGATCAATCATTTTGATGATAATTTGATAATGAACCATTATTAGACATAACATGTCTAGTGATGTTTAGTATTTATTTCTTAAAAATTATCAAAATCATTAGATTAATTAAGTTTTAAAATTTTAAATGATAGTTTTGATCTTAAAATTTGATCTGAAACTTCAATTTGTCAATTATAATATTTAATTTTTAAAAAATTAAAAATAAGGTTAAAATGGTTCATACTTAAATAAATAACTTATGTATTCCTTTTATATGTAATTACTGTTTAAAAGTAATTTACGCATACAATTAAACTTGGCATGAAGTTAAAGACAATAAACGAAAAATATGGATCAAATGATCAAATCTCATCGGTGTTTTCACCTCAATAAAGAAGGACTCGTATTGTCGAACCTGTAGCATAGCGTTTCCAAAAAAATAAACCGTCAATTGTTTTCGGGGAAATAAACACTATTCCTCCACAAATAAAAAACCTTGATTTGGTATTTGCTTTGTCTTTCTTTAGTTGGGAAACAGTCGTTTCATAGCATAATTATTCATAGCAAAGTCAAAATTTCATAGCATGATTGTTTCATAGCAAATTTAATAATAGCAATTATTTCATAGCAATTTTTTTCATAGCCATTTTTTCATCGCAAGAATATTTCATAGCAGATTTTTTTCATCGCTAAAATTTTTCATAGCTGATATTTTCAAACTCTAATATTAACTGGTGTAAACTTTTAATAATTCTAAAAGTTTACATCAGTGTACATCTAGTTTAGAGCAAAAAAATACTGATGTCTTACGCATTCAGCTTCTTTCTGGCGATGAATATAAGAGAAATAGCAATTGAAGGAATTGAGAAGAGGAATTGAAGGATGAGAAAATTATAGCAGGTTTGAAAACATTTAGCCGCGAGAATGTAATTAAATGGCTAAATGATTTTATTTTATTATTAGAATAATTTAGGATTTGAACTTATTATTAGCAACATTTTTTTTTAATTAGTATTTTTATCAATTTTTTTCAACAATAAACATACTAATGACTTTTTTAAGAGATGTACTTCCAAAGTTGTTTCGATATAAACCTTTTATTNTCGTTTGTCGATTTAAATTAAGTAAAATCCACATTGGACATTATGTTAACGATTGATTCAATTCCACTAATCGATGACTGAAATTTCTTCACCTGTTCAGATAAAACGAGTCTTGAATCAATATATTTGTGAATAAAAGATTTTATCATCCACGATTCGTTGTCGAATCGATGTGATATTGAATCGATAAGATATTGAATCGATAGGATATTGAATCGATAATTAAATTTTATTTTGTATCGATAAATAAAATGTATTTAAGCTTTAGATATTTTTGTTAAATTTTAATTTAAAAAATCATAATTTACAATAGTGGTTGAAAATATTTTTTAAGAAAAGTAGAGTATAGGGTTTTGTATTTCTTTTACATTTAACGGTACAAATATGTTAGATGACTTAATTACTAACAAAAATTTGAGAAATTTTTCGAAAAAATTTTCAAGACTTTTTGCAATAACCGTTTCCTTTACAACAGTTGAAAAATGCTATGTTTTTGGATTACTTGAGGAATTTTGTTGCAGGATATTGGTTTCTCAGGAAACACATTTTAACAGCGAACCACATCATCACATTTACATGAGAACTAATGTAAAATATAAAATAAAAGAGATAAGAGCAATTGTCAATTCAGTCTATGATAAACCACAAACTGAAGAGGAAGAAGATGATGAAAATGATTATGTTATCAATGGAGTTTTAGTACAGACTGTACGAAACGAGCAAAACTATTTAAAATATATAACGAAATATGATATTAATCCAATTTTTTCTGGCATCAATGAAAATGATCTAAGTTTTTACTATAATTCTATAAAATGGGCAACATCTACTGAAAATTTTGAATACTCCCACTCTCATGTACTCAATTACCCACAATATTACAAGCTTCTAGAAAGAGTGCATGAAAACGTTCAGAAATCAAAAAAAAAATCGCTTGTACAAATACTCAGGCCGTTTTTCTGTGTTCTAAATTTGGAGTCTAAAGATAGTTGGCAGGATGAAGTAATAGGATGGTGGAATGATTGGATAATAAATGGTTACCGTCACAAGAAACCTCAATTATTTCTTTGGGGTGGATCAAACACCGGAAAGACTACATTTATTTTTAATCTTGTCAAATCGTGTGTAAATATAGAGGAAAACGAAAATGAAGAGAACGTTCAGTTTGAAGAACAAATTTTTAGACCAACGCCAAATGAAAAAAAATATGCATGGCAAGATTTTGACACAAATTTGCACAACATTGTAATCGTTGACGAATTTGACATAAGTGAATATAATATAACGGATTTAAAAAAAGTCTTATCCGGAGAATGTCTTGTCGCAAATCGAAAAGGTGGATCATCAAAAAAAATTAGACTCGCAATGCCAATGATATTTATTAGCAACCTCCCACCTCCAACCAACGATTTATCAACACAAATTCAAGGATTCAGAGAAAGATTAAAAATAGTAAGAGCAGACAAACTCATTAGAAATCTGTAAAAAAAATTTTCTTTATAAAGACGCTATTTTTTAATTGTATTTTTTGTGTTATTACATTTTTAAAAAATTAAATAAATAAAATGTTAAAAAAATTGTTTTGTTTATTTTTCAAAAATCCTCATTTTTCAAATGCTTTTTGAATTTATTCAAATTGATTTGAATAGACTTACTAAATAGTTAATTTATTTTCAACGTAGCAAAATTTTTCAGTCAATTTCACAATTATAGGCTTTTAGTGATTCTTTATCAAAAACTTGTGCAATAATTACAATACGCCTAAATAAAATAAGGATTCCTTTCACAAGCATAATTTGGTGAAATCAAAATTCATATCAAGAAGAAATGCCATATTTTGTTTGAAAAGAAACAAAAATAAAATTAAATTATTTGATAATTTTTATTTCTTCTGATAAAATTCTGAAAATTACAAATTTTTTATCTTGGCAACAATTTTTATCGGCTGATTTTTTAAATGTATCCAGAGAATAATATTTATCCAAAATTAATACAATAAATTCAATGTGATCAGTAAATTTGGTTTTATCTCTCGATTGAAAATTAGCAAAAATCAAAATTTATTCTTATTTTGAGTGATAAAGTTTCAGAAAGCAGTGGCATTTTTGGTTGGAATGAAAACTGAAATAAAATTTCAAAATTAAGGTCTCCACGTGAATTAATTTAGATTTCTTTTGATGTGATTCTGAAAGTTACCAAATCCTTAAGTAATCTGTGTGAGTTTTAGGTAAAATTAATTAATAATTTCTTTTTATCTCCAACAATTATTAGCAGTTAATTTTAACTTGAAATTTATATTTATCCAAAATTTATACAATAAATTTAATGTGATTCGTAAATTTTATTTTATCTGTCGAAGGTAAATTAGCAAAAATCAAAATTTATTTTTATTTTGAGTGATAAAGTATCAAAAAGCAGTTGCATTTTTGGTTGGAATGGCAACTGATTAGAATTCAAAAATTAAAGTCTCCTCGTGAATTAAATTAGATTACTTTTGATATAATTCGGAAAATTACCAAATCCTTAAGTAATCTTTGTGTGTTCGAGGTAAAATTAAATAATAAATTTTTTTTCTCTACAACAATTATTTGCATTTAATTTTTTGCCTGAAATTAATATTTATACAAAATATTTGCAATAAATTTAATGGGATTGGTAAAATTGGTTTTATCTCTTGTTTAAAAATTAGCAAAAATCAAAATTTATTTTAATTATGAGTGATAAAGTATCAGAAAGCAGTGGCATTTTTGGTTGGAATGGCAACTGATTAGAATTCAAAAATTAAAGTCTCCTCGTGAATTAAATTAGATTACTTTTGATATAATTCTGAAAGTTGCCAAATCCTTAAGTAATCTGTGTGAGTTTTTGGTAAGATTAAGTTATAATTTCTTTTTATCTCCAACAATTATTTGCATTTAATTTTTTGACTGAAATTAATATTTATACAAAATATATGCAATAAAATTAATGTGATTGGTAAAATTGGTATTATCTCTCGATGGTAAATTAGCAAAAATCAAAATTTATTTTAATTTTGAGTGATAAAGAATAAGAATGCAGTAGCAATTTGGGTTGAAATGACAACTGATATAAAATTCCAAAATTAAAGTCTCCTCGTGAATTAATTTATATTACTTTTGATCCAAGTCTAAAAGTTGCCAAATCCTAAAGTAATCCTTTTTTTCTAAGTAATATAAAAAAATTTATTCTTTTTATCTCCAACAATTATTTGCAGTTATTTTTAGCTTGAAATTTATATTTATCCAAAATTAATACAATAAATTCAATGTGATCAGTAAATTTGGTTTTATCTCTCGATTGAAAATTAGCAAAAATCAACATTTATTCTTATTTTGAGTGATAAAGTTTCAGAAAGCAGTGGCATTTTTGGTTGGAATGAAAACTGAAATAAAATTTCAAAATTAAGGTCTCCATGTGAATTAATTTAGATTTCTTTAGATGTAATTTTGAAAGTTGCCAATTCCTTAAGTAATCTTTGTGTGTTCAAGGTGAAATTAAATAATAAATTTTTTTTCTCTACAACAATTATTTGCATTTAATTTTTTGCCTGAAATTAATATTTATACAAAATATATGCAGTAAATTTAAAGTGATCAGTAAATTTGGTTTTATCTCTTGATTGAAAATTAGCAAAAATCAAAATTAAATATTATTTTGAGTGATAAAGTATGAGAAAGCAGTGGCATTTTTGGTTTGAATGGCAACTGATTAGAATTCAAAAATTAAAGTCTCCTCGTGAATTAAATTAGATTACTTTTGATATAATTCTGAAAGTTGCCAAATCCTTACGTAATCTGTGTGAGTTTTTGGTAATATTAAGTTATAATTTCTTTTTATCTCCAACAATTATTTGCTTTTAATTTTTAGCCTGAAATTTATATTTAAACAAAATATTTGCAATAAATTTAATGTGATTGGTAAAATTGGTTTTATCTCTCGATTGTAAACTAGCAAAAATCAAAATTTATTTTAATTTTGAGTGATAAAGTATCAGAAAGCAGTGGCATTTTTGGTTGGAATGAAAACTAAAATAAAATTTCAAAATTAAGGTCTCCACGTGAATTAATTTAGATTTCTTTAGATGTAATTTTGAAAGTTGCCAATTCCTTAAGTAATCTTTGTGTGTTCATGGTAAAATTAAATAATAAATTCTTTTTCTCTCTAAAAATTATTTGCATTTAATTTTTAGCCTTAAATTTATATCTGAACAAAATTTATGCATTAAATTTAATGTGATTAGTAAATTTGGTATTATCAATACAGTAAAATTAATTTTAAAGTCAGAATTTATTTATTTTCTAGGTGATTAAGTATCAGAAAGAAGTATCATATTTGGTTGGAATAACAACCGATATAAAGATCCAAAATTAAAGTTTTTCTTGTGAAATAATTTATATTTCTTCTGTCGTAATTCTGAAAATTGATGTTTTCTTAAATAATCTGTGTAAGTTCTTGGTTAAATAAATTATTTAATTCTCTTTGTTTGCAAAAAAATTTTGCATATACTTTTATTTAAGTCCAAAAGTAAATTTTTATCTAAATTTAGAGCCCTTTTTTGTAGACCAGAATCTTCTGCACATGTTTACCTTCATACCTTTCTTGGAAGAGGCCAAAGGCTAAATGAAAGCCTAGTTTAGTATGCGGAAGTACTACAGGAATTAGGACGAAAAGCTTTTAAAGATTTAAATCTCAGGGAACAAGATATTTATCTTCGAGGTCAATTTCTAGCAGGAGTCCGTGAATTGACTCAAAATAATTATTGCAATCTTGAATGACTTATGAATGAAAAGTGATAAAATTATTCTACAATAAAACATACTTTAAAAATTTTGTTACACCTAAATATGTGAATCTACAAAAACAATGCAAGGTGGATCGATCATCTTTTTTAATGGCGGGCTTTTTAAATTTTGTACAGCTACGGAGTGACCATCTATCAAAAAAACTTTTTCAAATTTTTATCTTGGTCATTTATCATCAAATAAATTATTTAATGAAAATGGCGAGTTTTTTTTTCATTTAACTTCTTTGAAAATACGTTGTTTAATTTAACCTCAGTACTTAAGCATGTTAAAATTTGAATTATAATAATGCAATTATATTTAAAATTGTAAAATTGAAAAAAAAATTTTCAATATGTTATTTACACATCAAAAAGTATTCACTCACTCACAAATGATATGTAAAGTTTTAAAATTTAATTTTAAAGTCTTTTTATAGTAATGAACTAAAAGGAAGGATAATTTAGAGAAAAAAATTTACTTTTGTTAAATTTAGTTTATTTTCGAATTTAAATTAAAAAAAAAACAAAAAAATAATAATGAAAATTTAAAGGAAATTTAATTTTAGAAAGTGTCAAACATCATTAATTTGGATTTTGGTTGGAATTTTGGTAATGATATTTATTAAAATGTTTTAGTTGTTTGTGTTTTATCTTTGTGTTGACCGAAAATATTTTCGACATTTGAAATGGACTTTGTTAATCTTTTACTGTTGCTTTGCTTTCGGTTAATTTTATTATCGAATGATAAACTTTTTTTTAATAAAATTGTTTTTTGTTTTTTTGACTCTAAATTGATAATACCGCTTTTAATTGAGGGGGATAAAATATGATCGCTTTTCTCTGCCTTAAAAAAATTAAATAATTTAGAGTTTATATTTTATATTAAAGATTAAATTTTAAATTATTACATTTTCCTGCTCAAGCATTTCTTCTGAATCCTTACCAAAAACTAATTCGATAATTTCGTTATTCGATACGGATTTTCTAATTTTTTTTTCATTTTTGGAGCACTCAAATACTTGTTCTGTAGACTTTCGCTTATAATCATTCGCAGATTTTTTTTCTGAAACGACAGTGCGCTCGACATGGCTATTATTGTCATTT
>QEOQ01000693.1:0-12368 GCA_010279815.1 Brachionus plicatilis | reverse complement strand
CAGTTTTAAATCTATTATATGTTGGTGTTGTGTCATTGATTGCAGAAAGATTGAGCTTGCTAAAAATTTCCTCTTCCTCGAAATTAAACTTATAGTTTTATCCTTATTTATTTGATTGATGTTATAAAAAGGGATTGATTGGTTTAATTGGTCACTTAACACACCTTTACATCAGAAACTTAAATCAATTAATCAATTAATTTTTTTACTTATATTTTTTCAAGGATTATCTTGGGAATTTTGTTTTAATTTGGTGTATGTAATTTCCTGTTCATGGAAAACTCTGAACATCCTGAGCATAATTTAAATAAATTGAAATTTATTTTAATTTAATTAATTTAATTTCCTTATTTTTATATGCTAGACGCGTCTACTTGCTTTTTTTTACCTTTGAGCGTCTACTAACTTTTTAAAAACTGAGCACACCCGTGTCAATAAAATAAATTAAAATGCAGCTTTTTATTTTAAACCAAGAACAAACTGAAAATTGATAATCAGATTCAATAGCAGGGGTAAAAATTATGAAATTAATTTTGTGAATAATAAATAACAATCCTAGCATTTTTTTCAAAGGCCAATATTTTCATTCTTCTAACTAAACTCGATACGCATAGAGCACCTGGAGTTGATGGTATGTACGCTCACGTGCTGGTTAAGTGGGCGAACTTTTATGCAGCCTGTTTTTAAATTTTTAAGGCTTCATTTAGTAGTGGAATAGTACCAAATGCTTGGAAAGAGGCCAACATATCTCCAATAATCAAAATAGGTAGCCGTTCGGACGCTTTTAATTATAAGCCCGTGTCTTTGACTTCGATAGCTAGTAAATTAATGGAACGCATTCTGAGCGACTCAATGATGGACCATCTAGTCAGATATAGACTCATAGCGAAGGAACAGCATAGATTTGTGGTAAATAAGTCTTGTCTTACAAATCTACTGGAGATTTTAGACTCGATAACTGAAGCTCAAAACCGAGGATTCACTTCAGTGATTGTTTTTATGGACTTTGCAAAAGCCTTTGACAAAGTCCCGCAACGGGCCCCGATCAAAAAGTTGTAGTTTTATGGATTTAATTTAAGATTAGTCAGTTGGTTCAAAAACTTTCTGAGTGGCAGCAGACAGAGAGTTGTTTTGGGTGAATCTGTCTCCAGCTGGTTAGACGTTCTAAGTGGAGTTCCTCAAGGTTCAGTGTTAGGTCCTTTATTTTTCGTTATATTTATCGATGATATGTCATCAATGATTAAATGTCTTTGAAAGCTATTCGCAGACGATACCAAGTTAATTTCTGTTATCAAGAACTCATAGGATTTGATCAACCTTCAACATCGCATACCAATATTTCAAAATCTTCATTTGAGTCTAAGTGTTCAGACAAATATCCGTGAGCTTGTTCTTGTTGGTAATAGCCGAAAGTGATTTTTTTTCTAATGATCTCAACATCCAATTTTGAAAAGCCGTCTATTTCATAATTATGAATCTTTGTAAATGAATTTTGACTACTTGACAACCTTAAAACTAATTATTTTTCCAAGAAATTTTTTAATTTAAGCTTACTTTTCATAGCCTCGGCGATTTCTTTAACATCTCCTTTGTCGGATATTCTTTCACAGAAAAAAACGTTAATAAGCGCTGATGCTATTCGTTAATCATCAGTAATATGTGAAAGCATCGTGTTTTGTGTTTTCTTTAAAGCTTTAAACTGTTGCTTAAAAATTCCGTTAATCACTTCAACCACATAACGGCATTTAGTTACCAATCGAGTTTCATTGGCTTCACTCCATGTCAATTGCTTATTACCATCTTTAATGACTAAAAAAACTAATTAAATATTGATTTATTTAAAATTAAATATTCTAAGAAGTTGGAATTTTGCAATTCAAACCGTAAATTGACCTTAATCGTGCGACATCAGTTCTATACTTTACTTTAAATGATTGTATTACACGTGGGTCTAATGGCTGCAAAACAGACGTGCAGTTTGCTTGGAAAAACACAATTTTAATATTTTGGCATATTGGATCTATTTTATGACCACTGAAATTGTCTAAAAAAAGTAAAATTTTTCGGTTGTCAGCATTCAATTTATTGTTCCATTTAAATAACATTCTTTGAAAATTGAAGCATTCATCCATGACTTTTGATTGTGGTGATAATATACGGGCAGATTAGCTTTTTAAATTGACTTGAAACATCTTGGGTTCTCGGAGTGAGATATTACAAGTGGTTTTAATTTTTCATTGCCTGACATATTGCAAGTAAAAAGAATTGAAATTCGCTCTTTTGCAACTTTAACATCGCCGGCCTTCATATTCTTGTACACGTTTGTTTTGTTCGGCAAAGCTTTAAAAAAAAGGGCGTTTTCGTCGGCGTTAAATATATCATCGATCGCATAATCTTTGATCATATCAGGAAGAACATTTGAAATCCAATTCTGAACGCTCGCTTGGTCCACCAATCCAGCCTCACCTATCGTGGTTTTTAACCAAATTCCATTTCTCTCTTTAAACTTGCACAGCCATCCATTACTTGCTTTGAATTCACGATGGCCTAACATTGTCGCAAACTTTAGAGCCTGTAGTTGAATTTCACTGCCACTCACTGTACAATTACTGTATTTTTGAACTTGTTCGAACCAAAACAACACTGATTTATCCACGTCATCGTAACTTGACAATTTAATTCGTTTTTTTTCGAAGCCGCATAAATTTTTTTCGTAGTGTTCAAATATTTTTGCCTTCGACGAGAGAATTGTTGATATTGTCGATGTATTTACGCCGTATTCTTTAGAAAGTGTAGTGGTAGTTATTTTTGATCGCAATGTTTTTTTATAATTTCTAATTTAGTCTCAAGCGAGATACACTTTCTTTTTTTTTGAGCAAGTTTATCTGTCATTTTTTTCAATTAGATTAGACAATCAAGTATTTTCAGTTATTTATATTCAATTTTAAAAAGAAAATTAATTGTTTTATTTTTACTTTTTTTAATTTTTTTTCTTAATACACAAGTGTGAAAGTTTTTTTTTCAAGCTAGTTAAAGGAAGTTTTTTTTCTTAAGAAAATGATTAAGCCGTCTTTCAACAGCTCGTTCTATCAAGTTATCGTTATATGGAAACTCGTTGTATCGAAACAATTTTTATATCTTTTTCTATTGCTCGTAATCGGATCCGGTAATACAGCTCGTTATAAAGAGTTGCTCGTTATATGGGGTCTCGTTATACGGAGGAACGACTGTACTTGATTTAAAAACTTTTTCTTTATATAAAAAATACTTTTTCTGTTCAATGAAATTTATTTTTACTACCGCTTTTATTATTTATTCTCACCGTTATAACTATTTTTTGGGTCCTATTAATTATTTATTTTCTGCTCATATAATTTAATATCTGTTTAATATTATTTACTGCTCAATTAATACCCGTCCTTAAAATATATTACGACGAAAAAAAGTTAAATTTTGTATTGCAAAATGCTTTCATTTGATAAATTATTTACTTAGAAATTCTTTAAAAGAAATAATTTCCAAGTAAATTCTTTAACATTAAATTATGAATTTGATCTGGTCCTGTTGCTGCATCCCTCAGTTGTTTTAGATTCAGAATCAATTCATTCATGGTTATTGGTTCGTTAAGAGTGCGCTGTTTATTTTCTTCGAAAAAATTTAAGTCAAAATCACTCATTTATTTATTTAATTTTGAAAATTTTAAAAAAGAAAATTTTAAATTTTAAGAAAAAAAAAATATATTAAAATCAATTAAAAATTAATTCTTTCAGGGTGCTTCCTCGCACATCGGCAATGTGAAATTTTAGTACAAAAATTACAGTACAAATAGTAAAAACTTTATAATTTTTTTTCTAATTGTGCAAAAATGGTACTGCAAAAAGTACAATACTGTACAAATTTTGTACAAAAGAATTCCAAGCTCTGCAAAAACTCTGCAATTTATTGCATAGTTTAATCAAGGATTTTTTGATGGTGTGCATTTTACAGAAAATTGCAGAGTTTTTGCAGTAAATTTTAAAGTTTTTACTATTTGTACTGTAATTTTTGTACTAAAATTTAACATTGCCCGCACATCGAAACAAAGATAAGTGATGATAGATGGTTAAATCTGATTGAGTTTGTGGAAGAAAGCTTTGAGAAGAGATAAAGTTCTTCAAAGTTAAATATCTTCAATACTTTGAGCACTCTGGACATGTGATATGGTGGTCTAAGGTTAAATATTCATCTGATTAGGTTGTTTTGTGAGAGATTAAGAGGGGCTTTAGTTGAGAGTTAGGTTTTTAAAAATGTAGGTAAATTGGGACATTTATCAATCATTCATTATCTTTTTTCGAGTTTGTCAAATCATTGTTAGGACTATGTGATTTACACCAAGTATTTTTTCTCTTTTCTATTAGATAATGATGAATTAAAAAAGGATAATAATTTCTGTAGAAGCAATTGTATTTTCGAATAAGACAATTAAGAGCAATTAATTTTAATACCTTCGTTATTAATAAAAATATTATTAAAAATAATAAAATCCACTCTTTTTTATTAAACACAACATCTAATTTAATTGATGATTAACAAATATATTAAGAATCCTTTCTTCTAATAAAAATACATTTTAATCAATAATCAAACAATATAATTAATAAATTAACACTTATTTTAATAGGTGAGCTTCTTTTTTATTAAAAATTATCTAAATTTATAATTGAACATCATTTATTACTCACAAATTTTTGATTGTCAATTATTTCTTATTGCGAGGAACGAAGTGACGATGCTAATAACTAGACACATGTGTATTGAAAATTCGATATAGCGGGTTGATTTTGCTTGAGGGTATTGCTAACTCTAAGCGATTTGATTGGTTAAACAAAAGAAAATATTTTTTTGAATCTAAATAAAACTTGACATTGACATTAATAAAAATCGATGTTATATTTTTAGTCTTAACTAGATTGCCCAAATAAAAATTAATTTTTGTAAATGCAAAGAATAAAAACTAAGAGTATTTAACATTTAAGTAAATTTAACGTTTCGTTACTCGCTATTAAAAAGCTTTGCTTCTTTACGTTATAATGCTATATAAATCCGATGTAAACATAAGGTTAGCTACTATTAAGGAAAAAAATAAATAAGAATGGTTAGTGAAGAAATAAGACTGGATAACGATGATACGTTAGACGATACATCAGACCAAGATGACTTTCAAGAACCAGTAACAATTAAATCACGAGGAACTGGAAAAATCTATCTACATCACAAAAATTATGAAAGTAATGAAATATTTAAAGAACGGCTAGAACAAAATTCAATCAGCTCAACAAATTGGAACTCAAATGGCTAACGATGATGAGCTTGTTCTCCAAGTTACAAAAAAACAAAAAGCCAAAAGTCAATCATCAGAAAGTGTAGATCAACAAAATTGTCCAAAATGCAACATTCCAATGCTTAAAAGAAGATATTGGTATTGCAAAAACAAATGTTAGAAATAATTAATTATCTTCTTTTTTGAGTATTTTTTTATTAAAAAATATTATTTCTAATTAAAATTATATATTTCTTATTATTTTTATCTATGTTTTATTAGATTAGATATTTTTTATTATAAAAGAATAAAAAATAAATAAAAGATAATTGGTTTAAAAAAAAAGATGTTGTTTTTATTAAAAAAGAGTGGGCCATTATTAACGTCCGACAATTAAAAGAAACGATAATTTAAATTAATACAATTTAAAGATTTTTGTTCAAAAAAAGTTATATATAATAATATTCTATGTTTGATGAAATCTAACTAATTTCAATATAATAAGATTGTAAAACTAAGTCCAATTTATTTTTAAATAAATTTGAGACATCGCACTTTTTTTTCATGCTTATTCAAAATTTGAGCATTTTTTTTATTAAGACGAAACAATTCACCAAATTTTTTCAAAAAATTTATTTTTAGTTGAATAAAACCAAAGTTTTTTAAAAGTCCCAAAAAAAAGTCAAAGTCATTAAAAAAAAATTTTAAGTCTAGAAATTTTTTTTAAAATTTGCTAGATCAGGCTATTCAAAATTTTAAAGTCCGGACTTGGACTTTAAAAAAAATAAAAAGGCCTGGACTTTGACTTGACTTGAGACTTGTGACTTTTAAACAACTCTGAATAAAACCTTGAAGAATTCTTAAATAAAGATTATGAATTTAAGTGATTTCAAGTTTTTTCACTTAAATTGAAAATTAAAAAAAATTAAATAAAAGATTGTAATTAGGACTTTTGTCATAATTAAAATCTGACCTTTAATTTAAAGAAGTGTTATTTAGGGGTTGTTAAGTTCATTTCAATTCTATCGTTTCAATTAAGAAAAATTTGAATAACTATTTTACTATAAGGAATAATTTAGTTCTGTAAAATTCTTAATGTTTTAGCAAATTTGCTTAATCCGGAAATATATATTTTTTCAGCATTAAAAATTAGAATAACTTTCTAAATTCAAATAAAAATTTTTTTTTCAAATTCGTTTCTGTGGTAATTATAAAGCGACAAACTTTTGTTCAAAATGTAAAAAAGCAAGGTGTGGATATTGTAAAAATGAAATTGAGAGTATTTGTAAAAAGTGTGATTGGCCATGGATATTTTATGAAGCCTAAGAAAAGACTAAAATTTGGTAAAATTTTGTAATGAAAATATAAATCAACGAATTATTAATAATAAATCCTCATTTTTTTGCTGTAAGAATTCTAAAACGATTTTACTAAAAGTTACGCATTTTAATGTAAGCTTACGAAATTTTTTAAATTTTGCACCTTTTATAAAAGAAATGTATTTATTTTTAATAAAAAAGAAAAAATAACTTTTTTTCTTAGCAATTACTTAACATATTATGTCAAGTTTATTTGCATATATAAAATTTCTAAATGTCCCATTCCCATTTTATTGAACTTTGACAGGTTTAAATTTTCCAATTGATTTTTATAAAATCTTTTAAAATTATTTGGAAAAGAATAATTATTTTACTTTGAATGAATGAATATAAAAGATATGAAATTGAATATATAATTTAATCTGAATTATTTAAATTATTTATTGGTTTATTTTTTTTTATAAATTTTTTTTCAATAATGGCCATAACTGATCAATATTTTTCAATTTCGATGATTATTTTATGATAAAATTTTTATATTTTATGTTGTTATAATTAATAGTAATGCAATTTTATAAGATGCAATCCAAAAATATTTCTTTTGAAATCGAAAAGAAATTAAAATTTATAATTTTTAATAAAGAAAAAAAATTCCATAAATTTATAAACTATTTATTTTAATAATTAACTTTAATACAAAAATTTTTCATTTATAGATAATTTAAAAACAAAATTAATAAAAGATTAAAAAAATACTGCTACATTAAGTAGAAATTTTATTTTTTTAGCAAATCGAATCAATAATAAATTTAAATCTTTATGGTGTTTTATTTTTTTCCTTTTTTTTACATTAGAAAGATAATTTAAGGAAAATGGTGTAACAAATTATGTTGCTGTCTTTTTTAAGTATATTTCATTATCATTTAATTTAATATATCAATAAGGAATTATTTTTTTCAATTATAATTCGATTTTCACAATACCGTTCTTTCAAAGTTTTTTTTTTCGAAATGGATGAAATTTACGATTGAAATAATTCAGTAAAAAAACGAATTTTAATCAAAAAAAATCATAAATGAGATATCTAAAATATAAAGATTCTTCTGATTAAATAATGTTCTGAAGAATCTTTTAAAATGGTAAATGTGTAATGAAAAATGTTGCTTAAATTAGCAACAATAATTTTTCTTTTATCTTAAATTGAAAGAAATAGTGTTGAAAAAAATTCGAAAGCAATTTTTTTTTCCATCACAATCAAGAATTGGTGTATAAAATTAGTTGAATTTATTGAATACTTCGAATTCTTTTTCAGATTGCATAATTATCAAAATAAAAAAGAAAGAAATAAACATTGTATATAAATGAATGCATCAAAATTAAAAAGTTTCATCTAAATAAAATTTTTAAATTAGAATCGTATCAAAATGAATAGTCCTGTAACTAGTGCCCCAACTATAACTCAAGTAGACACAGAAGAGCAAAAACCTAAAAGAACCTTAAGAGGCAGTTGCGGCGGTGCATGCTGTGGATGCTGCTGAATTTAAGATGTACAATATTATCGCCAAAAAGAAAAACGTCATATGAAGAAAGCCAAAAAATTTTTACTTGAATTTTTTTTAATTATCCTTTAAATAAATTAACAACTTTTGGAAAATTAATTTGTTAAAAAAAAAAAAGCGCAGTTTCTACTTAATTCGAATATAAATATTACATGATCGGTACTAATATGCATTCGAATAAGCTTACCTCTACAAGATCAAAAAATTCTAATGAAATGAAATAATTGGTCAATTCTAGTTTAAATATAATTTTTACTATATTCGAGAAACAAAAAACGTCGGACAAAACGTCAAAAAATGCATGATTGTTTTCATGAGCATTAACACCATAACACCCAACAAAAAACGCAATTTGAAAAAACCTGAAAAAAATTTAAATTAATTTTATCTTTCGCGGTTTATTGCGTTTAATGGTGTTAAATCGCGTGAAAACAAGGTAAATTTAATTTTTTACTTTAGTAATTATACGTAAAGCTAAAACTTAAAATTACGCAAAAACATAAAATCATAGCAGTACTGTAACATGACTCTTTTTTTATATTTCTATTTTATTTTGCAACCAGTGAAAATGTAACTATAGAAACTAAACTTAGATATTAGATTAAGGATCACTAAGGAAATTCAATAGAGTCTAGATTAAACATTTATTCACACGTTAACAACTGTAATGCCGATGGATGGGTTTTTTCCTGACAATGAGACAGAGAAGTGAATAATACCTGTTGTTATGCGGGAACTTTTTCCCTAAATACCTTAATAAATCCCTATGAGACTTATGCAGCCCCGTATGGATGGCTTATTCAGCCAGAGCTTAGAACCAATCAGTTGGTTCTGTTTATAGTATGTTGGTCAGCAACCGACTTGAACTAACTTTTTCAGTTGGTTCCGATTATAGAGTCACCTATTCGGCAGCTCTTCGAAGCACTAATCCTACTACTTCTATCTTTTGATATTTATTGAAATATCCAAAAGACTCGAGTTCTTGTTCAGAACTCTGGATGACTTATTAAGTCCACCTTTAGTTTAACGAGAGACTTAAAACTAAGGGGCTTGGATATTATAGGTAAAAGAAAAAAGTAAAGTTTATTTTGAATAATTAGTAATTACACACTAGAATTGTCTTCGATAAATCAGAATGGTTCATCTTTTAGGTTTTTTTATTGTTCTAAAATGTCCTGAGATTCTTTATCGATATAATCTTCCTCTATACACAATCATTAGATAGCTATGATGCCAATAAATTCAACACTAAACCAAACACATGGTAAATTACCACCTATGGAAATAGATTCAAATTGTTTGATCGAGACTTCATTTAATAGCATGCAAATATGAATCTTTCGGTTCACAAAATTAAAACATAATTGCAAATATTTATAATTTTTATAAGCTTTCACCAACAGCTAATTTCAATAACTATATTTGTTTGAGTAAATATTAAAATAATTCCCCATGTATCCATAAAAGTTATATTAAATTCCAAAATAAACTAATTTTATAATTTATTAAAAATATTGAGTATTTTATATTTAATTGAAGGCGTGAGTTTTTATATTGATGATTTAAATGAAAATTCTTTACAATACATTCGAGATTTGTTTCAGAGTTATCAAACTATGGCTGCACTGAATTTAATTATTATAACATTATTGCACTACAACTTTTAAAACCGTTTTTAATAAGTATCAGGCATGCTTCCGTTTTTTGAAAAAACATTATTTAATGGAAAAATTTAACGATTTTAATATAACAATAAATTTTTTTAAAAAATTTAAATTTTGAAATTACGTTGTTTAATTTAAACTCAATACTTAAGCATGTTAACATTTGAAATTTAATTACGCAATTATTTCTAAGAATGTAAAATAGAAAAAAAAACTTGCTAATTGGGTTTAAATAAAATTTTAGCATTCTTTTAAAAAATTTTAATAAGATAGCAAAAATATGACAAAAAATTGGCATCTCCATCTTCAATATTGGAGCCTCATACAATATTCATCATGTTTTTTGCATTATTTAGCATTTTGCAGAGAGATTTAATCAAGTATCAATCAAAAGTTATAAAAAAAATACTATTTGATCTGATTTTTTTGATCCTAAACTTCAAGATGCCAAAATATTTTAAAATATTTTAACTTTTTATTTAAGAATAATTTTTTCAAACAAGAATATTTTTTTAAAGACAATTTAAATTAATATGGATTTATTTTAATTGAAAAATTAAAATATTGTAACAACATAATTGTTGACGTTAATTAACGGTAGTTAACGGTGTTAATGGTATTTAAATTTTGAATTTTTCCAGAAAATTATTTAATAAAATTCTTATATTTTATTTGGCCAAAAAAGAAATGAGAAAAACTAATTCATTTGTTAAATTAAAAAATTTTGCAAAAAAAAGAATCGTTAAATTAATAATGGCCAAGGTCGATNTTAAATTAAAAAATTTTGCAAAAAAAAAAAAGAATCGTTAAATTTTTTCTAACGATTGATAACGATAGCATACCTGAGCAGGATCTAATCCAAGGTTTTATTTTGGCGACTTGAAATTTTAAAATTTTCTAAATAACTACATTATCTTCTCACTTAAAGAACAGTTTATTTTGATTTAGAATGTTACATATTATTGCTAGGAACGAGCTATTAGCCAGACACGAACATATTGAAAAGATTTTGACCAGTCAAGTTTTATTGGCCCGTTTTTTAAAAACTGAGTAGCAAAACACGAAAATAACGGCTCGTTACTCGCGTATATAAAGCTCTGCTTCCTGTATCTTATAAAAGCATGTTGAAATGAAATTTTAGCGCATGTTTTATTGTTACTTAGTATTACTTATTACTTATTATAATTTGTGAGCTATTGACAATAGATAGGCTTAATATAAATTCTTAAAATTACAGAAAGAACATTTTTTCTGACTAGAAAAAGTCAAAAAGGAAAAAAGGACGTCTATTCTAGACTAAAATCTTAATTAAAATTAATGGAAAATATTTTTTTTAAATTATTTTTTTAAAAGGACAAAAAGTACAATCATAGTTTTTTTGTTGTGGTTGTCAACAATTGTTATTTTGTCAAAAAGTACAAATAGTACATTCTTTTTTTAAAGAGACTTAATAGTTTTTAAGTTTTTAAAGGATAAAAAATGTTTTAAGGGATTTTTTTTTTATTGTCAATAGATGTAATTTGTTGTTCTTTTTTTCCTATCTTTTTCTCTTAATATTGTATCTTTCTTTAGGCTAGAAGTGGTCAAAAACTTAATTAAATAAAATATCTATTAAGAAGAATTTCTTTTATTTATTTTAAATATTTAAAGTATAAACCGTTTACTACAGAAAGACTGTATTATCAAATCATCGTTTAATTTTTCTAATCCTACAACAAGAAAAATCATGAATTGCTTATTAAAATCATTAAAAGAATTGCCGATTACAAACCTTGCATATCAAAAATTCTGATATTCATAGTGTAATTTTTGGAATTGATGAAGATGAGAAACAAATGCATGGATATAAGGCGTGATGTTATCTTTAAAATAAAGCAGCCAAAAAAGATCTAACCATTCTTAAATTTAATTATATTATTTCTCTAATTTTCCTTTTCTAATAATAAAATAAATAAAAAAAATTAATTTGAAGTTTTGTCTTTTATCTTCTTTTTTTGTTCACTGATTTCATTTTAAATCTGTGAAAAATTCAAAATAAAAAAATGAAGAAATTTTTCTTTGTTAAATATTTTTTTTATTTAATAAAAATTAATAATCAAAATTTAAAGATAAAAAAAATTGATTCAATTTGATTCTTTTGTATTTGCTTCATCAGTTGATTTTCTGTATTTTCCTAACATTTGTGCAATCAAAATTAAGTTGCAATTTTTCACGCTTCAAATTAAAATAAATTAATTTTTTTCCTATGCGTGATTATTTCGATATGATATCAAAATTTTTGTATAGCAATCGAGGCTTTTTTAATTTATTATAATTTATTCACACATGCAAACATGCATTCAGGTCAATGTCCAATAGAATTGAAAAGGCGGTTCTAAACACAAGTTAATTAAGAAAAATGTAAAAAAAATTGTCCAAGTCTTTTAAGCAGGATCGGGTATGCTTCCGTTTTTTGAAAAAACTTTATTTAACGAAAAAATTTAACGATTTAAAAAAAAAATAAATTTTTTAAAAAATATAATTTTAG
>QEOQ01000364.1:8068-19447 GCA_010279815.1 Brachionus plicatilis | reverse complement strand
AGCCTTTCACAAACAGAGATTTTACAAATGCACAGAAAACAATCAAAAAATCAGATTTCCTTCTCAAGAAAAAATCTCACCATGGCAATTTTTTTCTCATTCCCAATATGTGCTCAATCGCTTGGGGTTGGTGTGCTTGTAGGACATCATGAAAAAGGCCAGCGGTAGCGGAACGCACAGCAAATATAACAAGTCGTACCAAGTGCGCAGTCTAGTGAGCGCCACAATGCCAAACAAATAGAAATAAACATGCACCAATTGAATGAGCAAATTTCTCTTGTTAGTCATCCTTTTTAGAGAATCGATTAACTTAAAAAAAAATAAAATAAATTAAATACAAATTAGGAAATTAGCTTACACTATTCTTATTTAGCTCTTCATTAACCGAACTTGATAGATGAAAATTATTTGATATTAAGAAAACAACTAATGTTATTACAGGATACGTGTAATCTTAGATTTAAAAAAAAAAAAGTTTAAAAATTTGATTTATGCTTATTTTTCTTTTCTTTTCTTACAAATAACTCCGGCAGCCATTGTGTGAATTAGAAACAGCATCGGCACAAAGTAGAGCGCTGAAAATGTTGATTTGTTCAAGAATATGCTGTAAATGCTATTTTGAAAGAAAAGTCGTTTGCCAATGGGCCGCAGAGCAAGCATGTAGGCGACCACTAGCAGAAAGTACACCATCACAAAACTGTAGAAAGGATAAACAATCTTAAAGCGAAGTTAAATGACATAAGCTATCACATAAGCTATCTAAATTACTTCTTGTGTACAGTTCAGCTGATTGTCATAGTCAATTTGCGGATTGAAAAGCACACTGTACCAGTCGCTCAGCTCTTTTAATTCACATGCATTGAGCTCTAAGGAGCCGTAAGGCGGAAAAACTAGAAAAGTAGTAATTAACGCCATAATGCACTCGACTAGCGGCAAAGCGTACACAACCGCTATTCTAAACACTAATTGATTAGTTCTAAAAAATACGCTAATTACCCAGGCTCATTACTTTGAATCCTTGAGGTTATTTTTCTTTTTCTTAACCAGAGAGAACGACTTGTCTACGTAGAAGAAGTGAAGGACTACAGAAATGTTGAACATGAATACCAAGTACATGTAGTCGTAGAGTTGAGCCGGATGGACACAGGGCACACACAAACTTTGGTCGGGACGAAAGCCGCGCTCACATCTCTTAAAAAAAAGGCTCGTAGAGCTAATGGAATTCAGGAGTGCTGCAGTTGGTTACTTGACAGTCGGTTAGCACACAAGCGCTCTCATTTAGGACCGTGCGCGCACAGTACTTTCCCGGACATTCTTCCATTTGAGACAAACAGTTCATTGTTTAATTTTCATAAAATATTGGGCGAGATGATTTATTATTTGGCTTGGCTAAAAGTGCCTTGAAATTTAATATTCAATTTTGAGCTATTTAATCCAATGAACAATTGGTTGAGAAACAAAAAAAATAAAAAAAGAAAAAAGTGATTTTCAGCATCATAATTTATTATTATTTTTTTTTTGTGTTGTGTAGAGCAAGAGCGCGATTGATTTTGAAATAAATATTTTCCTAATTTGCAGTAACTATACAAAACGCTCATCGGCTTCTAAAAATTCATCTAGTTTTGTATTGAAGAATATTTAGAGATTATAGTTAACCCGATTTTGGCCCAATCAACTAAGTCTAATACCGTTCAATTATGCGCGATTAGAATATTTCTTTTTCATATCTATTTGTTGTTTTAGAGGCCCAAAAAGAAAACAAAATAGGATAAAACTTAAATCAGTATTTTTTTTTTATTGTTGCTTTCAGACTTTATGTTTATAATGAAATTAATAAGAGAAGACAAAAAATGTCGTGATAATTATATCGATTTGTATTTAGATTAAATTAGGTAGACATCAATCGGCTTTGGAGCAACGGCACATACAGTTTATCTTCTTTAATTAATGTTTTAGCGATAGCCGTTAAATGGCATCTATAGAAGATAAGCAATCAAACGGCGAGCCGGATGACTTGTCTTTTTTGAGAACAGTAAGAAAGCTATTATTTCTATTTTCAAAAGCTGTCAAATTTTGTTTAACATAATCGAGGATTGTTTAAATTTTAAATTACTTAATCGAATAATTAATACTAATTATTTTTTTTTGTTGCTAATTATTAAAGGAGGATTATATATGCCTTAATTGTTCGGTTGTTACTCAAAATGGAATCAGTCGTCGCATGGCACTTGCCGCCGAAGCTTTTGGCAACAAAATGTGCTTTCTAGAAGACATAACACTTGAAGTATTACTTTTGTTAAACTCAATATATGAATAAATTAATTTTTTCTTTTTTTTTTTATCAGAATGTAACACCAGATTTTCCGGCTTGCATTTTTGTTTTAGAACAAGCCTTGTCTGTGCGAGCTTTGCAGGAGTTCGTTAATTCAAGTGAAAATTCGAACGTAAGTTTTTTTAACCTTTTCAAAACAAATCACTCTAACCCTACATTAAAGATTATCTATTATTTGATAATAGTTATCTATTATATGATCCTTATTATTTTTTATTAGAATAAATCTTTTTTTCATTAATAACCAGTTATTCAATATAGTTATTGAATGTAATTTTTTTTAAAAATAAATGAAAATAAATCTTTTATTAGAATACTATTATTTTTATTAAATATAAACTATTTATTATTAGATAAAAACTATTTTTAATAAACATGAATTATCTAGTATTAGATAATAAATGTTAATTAAAAACTTAATTATAATTATTAATTTAATTAAATACAAACTATTTAATAAATATAAATTATCTTTAAAAAACATAAATTAACTATTATAAGACAATTTTTAATAAATTGAAATTATCTTTAGCTAATTAATTATTATTTTTATCAAGTATAAATTATCTATAATCAGATAATTATTATTTATATTTAATAATAATTATCTTTTATTAAATAATTGATTAATTATTATTATATAAAATAATTTTTTTATTAAACATAAATTTTTTATTATTAAATAATTTTTATTTCTAATAAAAATTAATTATTTTTTATTAGATATTTATTAATTATATTAAATATTAATTTTCTTCTATCAAATAATTGATATTTTTATTAAATATTAACTATTGATTATTAGATAAAAACTATTTTTAATAAACAAAAATTATTTTTTGTTAAATAATTTTTATTTTTAATAGAAATTAATTACCTTTTATTAGATAATTATTAATTATATTAAAAAATTTATTTTCTTTATTAAATAATTGATATTTAATAAATATAAACTATTGATTATCAGATTAAAATTATTTTTAATAAACAAAAATCATCTTTTATTAGATAAATATTTTTTTTTAATGAAAATAAATTATCAATCATTTGATTTTTATTATTTTTTAATAAATATAAATTATCTTTAATTAGAAAGTTATCATATTTTTTTATATCTATTATCAAGTCAATAAATGTGTTTTATAAATAAAGATAAATACAATTCAACAATCTGGGCATCGAACCTTGTTATATGGTCATGCAGTTCAACTTCGTCACTTGCACTCAAATATGGCAAGTCAAACTTAAAATTAGCTTAAAACAAAAATGACTATTATTTTTTTTTAGTATTTGACTTGTTTATCAACGAGTACATCGAACGATAAATTAGCGTTCGATGTAGGTTTGCAGCTAAATTCACAAGGTAAGCGCAAAAACAAATTTCTAAACAACATAATTATTTGGACAAACAAAAAAATCAATTAATTAATCATGGTTTATCATGATTGATAGAAAACAAGCTTTCATTGAGTAAATGTAAATGTTTAAGGTGAATCGTGTTGGTGGACCATACATCCAGCATCCAAACAACGATCCGAAGGAGAAAAAGTCCGCATTGGTGACGACATAATATTAGTATCCGTGGCTTCCGAAAGATATCTGGTAAACTAAGTCAAAATAAACATTCTATGCAAACAAATCTATTTTCTTGTAAACAACTAGCATATTTATTCAGTAGATAACATAATTCACAGAGTAAACGCTTCATTTCAGCAAACACTATGGACTTTGCTTCCCATTTCGTCTGGCAACTTTCGCTCCAAAACAACTGGATTTGTTTTTGGCGGCGATGTGCTGCGTTTATTTCACGGAAACATGGACCAATGTTTCACTTTGCCTCAGCCTGGAGTAAGTGAGTTTCCATACAGCATTTTTTATGAAACTGGATCAGTATGCAACCACGCCAGATCATTGTGGAGACTCGAATTCCTGCGAACTCGGTTTGAATACACCATTCTTTTTCTTGGCTTAGCTCAAAAAGCTATTTATTTTTTTCTATTTTTTTAAGATGGTACGGCGGCTTTATGCTGTGGAATAGCCTTGTGCGTTTCAGACACATAACTTCAGGTCGCTATCTGGGCATAACGAATGGAGAAGTGTGTGTAGTTCATCGCGATAAGGCCAACGCTGATGTCATCACTTTTATTTTGACCCCTGTTAAGGTAATCAAATAAAAAAATTTAAAAAAAAAATTTTTTTTTTAATTTTTTTAAAATTTAAAAAAAAAAAAAATTTTTTTTATTTTTTTTTCATTTAGGATGACAAGAAATCAAACGAGATCGAATCAGAAGAAACCATGGGCATGCCCACCATAAAATATGGCGATACTTTGGTCTATGTTCAACATGCTAAGACCTCTCATTGGCTTTCGTATCAGACTTATGAGACAAAAAAACGGGGCATAGGAAAGATAGAGGAGAAAAAGGCCACCTTGCACGAAGAGGGTCACATGGACGATTGTTTTACGATAGTGCGCGCTCAAGAAGAAGAAGCACGCTCAGCACTGGTCATTCGAAAGTGCATGAGTCTGTTTACAAAATTTATTCGTGCCATGGACACATCAGCTGATTATCATATTGAAAAGCACAGGTACTGGAAAAAGATAAGTCTAGAAAAGGTGCTCAAGTGTTTAGATGATTTGATAGAGTTTTTCAAACAACCAAGCGAGGACATATTACACGAAGAGCGACAGGCCAAGCTGAAAGCCTTGCGCAATCGCCAAGATTTGTTTCATGAAGAGGGAATGATCACCTTAGTCCTGGACACAATAGACAAGTACAGTGAATACAGTGAGACCAAGAATCAGACTAGCAAAATGAATATTCAATTGTTCGATGGCTACAAGCAGCAGGTTATTGATGAAATATACGATCAGCTGTACGCCCTGTTGGCCACCATGATCAAGAGCAATAGGAACAATTGTGCTCAATTCGCACAAGGAAATCGACTCGATTGCTTAATAGGCCGATTAACAAGCCAGCAAACGTCAAGAGGCGTTCTCGAAGTTTTGCATTGTATTCTAATCGACAGTCCTGAAGCACTTAACATGATCAAAGAAAGACACATTCAAGGCATTATATCTTTGTTAGATCGAAACGGACGTGATCCGAAGGTAAATATAAAAAAAATTATTTTATGTTTTTTTTTTAGGGTTCGTGAATTATAAAATAAACTTTTTTTGTTAACTTGAAATTTAAAATCTACAACCTTTAAACCTCTAAATTTGATATTTGATTTGATTGTTGAAATTAATACCCTGTGGTCTAAAGTCAATAGACTTTTTAGTTAATTTATTTCTTTTTTAAACTAAAAATCTAAGAGATACACTTAATTTGAATTACAAATTATTTTAAGAATAAAAAGTTATTAAATTTTCTTTAATCTGGTATATTTTTAGAATTAAAAAAAATAGTTTGCACATTTGTATTTTTATTTAAATTCATTCGAATTTCTATTACCGTAAACTCGTGTTAAGTACTCAAAGAGTAACGCCCAAATTCAACCTTTTTTCTTCTAGAGTCAATTACATTATTTATATTTTACAGCAGTTAAAATTGAATTATTTAGAAAATACTTGGGATATGCGATATTTTTCAAAAATAATGCCCAAATTTAACTCTCATAAAACAATTGAAATTTAAAAAATTGTGGACTTAATTTCCAAATACAGTGGTGATTTGATAACAGTATTTTACGAAAAATTATGTAAAATACCGTAAATTAACCAAATTTTACCACATTTTACGTAAATTAACGTAAAATATGAAAAGTGAAAAAGAAGTATTTTACAAAAAATTACGCAAATTTTCAGGATTTTGAGATAATTTTGGTAAAATTTGGTAAAATTAAAAACGGCCAATTCAAAATTCAAAATTTTTTGAAAAAATGTCTTTTTTTTCCAATAATCGAGAATTTAAGATAGTTTTTTTTTTCATAAATGGGTAAAAAAAATAGTTATTTTTAAATTGTTATAAAAAAAGCTTTCTTAAATTCTCGATTATTGGAAAAAAAAGACATTTTTTCAAAAAATTTTGAATTTTGAATTGGCCGTTTTTAATTTTACCAAATTTTACCAAAAAACTATTAAACTATTATGAGGTCTCTCCAAAAAAGCTTTTTTTTGGAGAGACCTCATAATAGTTTAATTGCTTATCCTAACCTCCTGGGTCTTAGAATTAAAATCAGTGGCAAGTTTTTGATAACTTGATGTAGGATATTTTCTAATCTATCTAAAAATGTAATTTTCATCCCTTAAAGTTAGCTTCCGAGGTCTACCAGAACGGCTTCGATCAGAGACAGAACCAGTCTCTTCATATCATTTCTTAGTTGAAGAGCCACATTTTGGAGATACACCTGACAACTTGGCTTTTTCGTTTTGCTTTTTATCTCAAATTTTTAGCAGAACCACAATCTACCATTTTTATGGGTAAGACACATTTTTTTCACCCATTTTTTGCCAAATTAAAGATTTTTTGGTAATGTTATTTAGAGACCAAGTGAGGAGTTGGAGAGTTTTTAAATTAAACAGTTAAAGAGCAAAATTTACTCAAAATTAGAATTTATTTAAGAATTAATCATAAAGGTGTGAAAAAAGGTAGCAATAGTTGCTAAAACTTTTGGATTACCCGAATTTCTAAACTTTTGCACCGACTTTTATTTTTTATTTTTTAGAGGAAGTTTTTTCATTATAAATATTTAAAAGTTGATTATATTTTTATGCCGAGTGTCATATATCAAATTGTAGAGAAAAAAAATTCTACAAATTAGTGCTTTTATTTTTTTTCTTTTGCACTTAATTTTTAGTAAAATACAACAAATAAACTATTTAAGATAAATAAAATAATCAATTTCTAAACTTTTGCAACATACTGTATAACTAAATTATTTCTTTTAGTAAAAAAGTTAATCAAATTTTTCTGAATTGAAACGAACTTCAAAACCCCAATTTCACTAAAGAAAAAATTGTGGCAAATTTACAAAGCAGATTTTTAAAATTAAATAAAAAAACTCAACAAAATTGAAATAAATAAATAACTACCGAAAACTCGTGTTCACGACTCTAAGAGTAAAAGCCAAAAACTCCGCTTTTAATCTAATTGAAATTGTCTTTTACTCTATATGGCCAAAGATTGAGTTTTTGGAAAAAAATTTAAAAAAAATAAAAAATCCCATCCTTTCCCATATAGAGTAAAAGACAATTTCAATTAGATAAAAAGCGGAGTTTTTGGCGTTTACTGTTAGAGTCGTGAACACGAGTTTACGGTATTTTGAAAAAGTTTAAAATTTATTTTATTTATTTATTATTTCAATAAATGACTAACAGGCGATGTAAAAAAATAATAAACATAAATAAAAAAAAGATGAGAAGTATAAGACAAACAAGTGATAGAAAGTAAAAACAAGTCCAAAATTGGATCAACTGTTAAATTCAAATTGAATGATTCAATCCATCACCTTAATCCAGTCTGTGCCAAAAATTCGATTAAATAAACGCACATTATAATGTGTATTTGCAGAAGCAAGATTTTTGTTATAAGTTAAAATATATGCACTAACAAAATTTACAGAATTAATTTATTACCTTTTTAAAAAAAAAATTTTCATGATTATCAATTAAAGTTGTGCTTTTTGTTTTTTCTGTTTTACTTGAATTTTAAATAAATTTAATTTAACTAAATAAAAAAGAAACATTTAATCAATTTTAGAAATTCCTTTTTATTCAATAAATAAACAGATCTTAAGTCTCATTGCAAATTCTGGTTTGATTTCAGAATTAATCAAAAATGAAAAAATGATTGATTTTACTTTTAATAACCATGAAGCATGTTTTTGTCTATTTTTGGATTTAATTTAAAAACAATAATGTTTAACAGTAAAATTAAAGAAAATTAATTCCTTAAGCTGCTTGAAAGCGTCCTAAACTCTAAAGTAGGATATTTAGTTTTAGCAATTACATGCTTTAAAAGGTAGCTTTTTCTTTACTTCATTAAATTAATGAACAATATTTAAAACACTTACTTTTTGGATTATCGCAATTTGGTTTTATCTCTACGCAATGAAAATTCGACCCTTTGAACTGAAATTTTTTTTTCAAAAAATTTTTGAATATTCTTAATTTAATTAATCGCTTTTATGTAAATTATTTTTTAAAAGTACACCACTCAAAACTAACTTTAATAAAGTTTTTTTTAAAAAATTATTTAGATTAATAATATATTCTAATTATCAAATCTTTAATTCAGTACTTAAGGTAATTTAGGAATAAAATTTGAAAAGTTTAATTTGGATAATTAAGAAATAATAATTATTATTCAGAGTTGTTAAAAAGTCACAAGTCTCAAATTAAGTCCAAGCCCGGACTTTAAAATTTTGAAGACGGAAGAAGAATTGTGAAGACTTTTATGCTAAAATTGCAAGAAAATTCTGATATATGGCTAATCTTTTGCATTAGATAACCCAAGAGTATATAAATTTTTTATGAAGCCTGATCTAGTATATTTAAAAAAAAAGTCCGAACTTTTTTTTAATGACTCGCACTTTTTTTGTGACTCTTAAACAACTCTGTTATATCACAATAATTTAAATCATTTACATAAGAACAAAACAATTTTTAATTCACTTTTTTTTAAATAAAACTTAAAAATATGGAAATAATCTGATATGTCTGTATATCTGTTTCGGATATATCTGTATTTTTAAAATTGATAAATGTAATTCTTAAAACTTCTTTCAGGAAATAATTACTTGATTTTTAAAAATATTTCAGGAAAAAAAGTTTCAAAATTGTTAAAAAAGCTTATTTTATGAACCAAAAAAATTATAGTTTTTAATTTCTAATTCAATTTGTATTAAGGTATTAGCTGTTTTATCTTCATTGTGTGCAAATAATGGAATCGCTGTTCGTCTGAATCAGAATTTGATATGCGAAAATTTACTTCAAAGACGAGATCTGTTGATGCAATCTCGTCTAATCGAACAAATATCTTGGTAAGTTTATTTTTTTTAATTAAATAAATAATCAAAAATTAAAATTTCTTAATTTTTTTACTTTTTAATTTATTTAAAAATTAATTTTCAGCCTTCGTCCAAACATTATGGTCGGTGCTAATCAAGGCGAGTCTATGTATAAAAAATGGTACTTTGAGATTGAAATTGATTTTGTAGAAGCTTTGTCCGACACAAAACCTCATTGTCGCATTGGCTGGGCCTCTACTGAGTTCCATCCAACCCCGGATAGTGCAGACGGCTTTTCGTGTGTAGGTATTGGTGACGACTGCTATTCGTACGGGTTCGATGGCCAAAGCCTTTGGTACTCGGGTCGGAACAAGGTTATTAATAGTGAAGAGTTCACAAGCTTCAAAAAAGGCGATGTCATTGGATCTCTTTTAGACTTGAGCATACCGGAGATTTGGTTTTCATTGAACGGAGTTCCAATGAAAGGATTTTTCAGGGAGTTCAACTTATCAGGTATGTTCTATCCGGTGATAAGTGTATCACCGAAAATTAGCTGCCGATTTTTGTTCGGCGACGAACATGGACGGTTTAAGTTCGGACCACCGGAAGGCTGTGCGCCAATATATCAAGCTATGCTGCAAAAACAAAAAATTAGACTAGAACAATGCTTTTCGTTTGGTGACATGAACAAATATATTGTCCAGGGACCAGCACAGCCTTTGGAACAAGTTGCTTTTACTCCCAACCCTGTCGACACCTCAAACATTCAAATGCCAAACTTCATAGACGGAGTACGGGATCGTTTGGCTGAGAATTTGCATGAAATTTGGGCTATGAACAAAATAGAGCAGGGATGGAGATATGCTGAGATAAGGAATGATTTAAAAAAATTTCACAATTGCCTGAGTCAATTTGAAATGCTGCCAATAGATGAAAAACAATATGACACCAATTTGGCAACTGAAACATTAAGGTTGTTTATTTTTATTTCCATCTCAAATGAAGATAAAATTATTTTTTTAGAACAATGTTTGCAATGGGCTACCAAATATTAATGGATAATAAACAAGATCAAAAAAGATTGAAATTAATAAAATTGTCGAATGCATTTCTGCAAATTAATGGATACAAGCCACAGCCATTGGATCTTAACAGTGTGGTTTTAAGTCCCAAGTTGGAAGAACTTGTAGAGAAATTAGCTCAGAATACTCATAATGTTTGGGCTAAAGAGCGTATTAAAAATGGTTGGACTTATGGTGTTATAGAGGTTTTTATCTTTTTATATTTTAATATCTTTTTAGGCATCGTGAAATTTCATTCAAACATCCAATACAAAAATTAAAAAATTCTATAACTTTTGTTCTAAATGTCAAAAACTTGTTCTGTAAATGAAACAGCTGTTGTTTCACCTTCTGCAGAAGTCTGCAAAATCTGTGCAAATTCTGCAAAATTGCACCCTATTTAAAAGTATTAAAAATAAAGCGGAATTTATTTGCACAGATTTTGCAGACTTCTGCAGAAGGTGAAACAACAGTTATTTCACTTTGTTCCATTTACAGAACAAGTTTTTGACATTCAGAACAAAAGTTATATATTTTTTTTATTTTTGTATTGGAAGCTTCGTATGAAATTTCACAATGGCTCTTTTTAAACAGAATAAAACGATTTTTTCTTAAGAATCCAATACAAAAAAGACATCCGTATTTACTGCCATATGACAAAGTTGACCCTTCAATCAAAAAGGCAAATAGGTACCATTTTTTTTCTATTAATATTAAATTTTTATTATTTCTGGAATATCTATTAATCATTCGTAAAAATAAAAGAAAATTTAAATTCAAACCTTATCATTTATTAGTAAATTTAGAAAAGTCAAAATAAAATATTTAATTTGTTATTTGAGATTCATTTGCATTTTAATTTTCTTGTTAAAAAATTTTCATATTTTATTTAGACAAATTGTGACTCTATTTGTAATATCAGTGTCATCAGATATTTGTTGTTTTTAGCTTTCCAAATCTAAACTTTTCAATGGCCAAGTGTAAATTTTAAATAGCTCCTATTCTTAAGCTACTCTTGATATTTAAATTATT
>QEOQ01000236.1:11140-24100 GCA_010279815.1 Brachionus plicatilis | reverse complement strand
AAATCAAATTTAAAAATTTTTTGTAAGCAACGGCTTGCTCAAATAAATAATTAATGAAAGGCATTAGTCAAAATAAGGTAAGATGAAAGTTTTAAAAAATTCAATTTTCAATTTTTAAATTTTAATCATGAGGTAATTAATTAATTTTGATTCTATTAATAAATAATTTTTTTTGGAGTATTTTTAACAATTAAAATTGATGTTTGAAAAAAAAATTATTTATTATATTTTCGGTTTTTTTACTTCAAGTTTAATCATTAAAAAATTTTTTTAATTTCTTAGTACTTTTAATTTTAATTCATGAAAAAAGAACTTTTTGTTCAATATTATTTATTTTTTACAAAATTCTGGTCGCAAATGAAAACTAAATCTTCAATTTTATTTGACTTTTGACCAACTCTGTTTTAATCTCTTTTTACGTTTATCTGATCTCCGTCACCAAATATGCAAGTTCAGTGGAATTTTTGCCAAAAACAAATTCCATTTTATCTGACCATGCCTTTTTGAGATACCTAGCAAATTCAAATTTTTTCTTAAAATTTTAGACAAAATTCGATAACTTATATTTATGCAAAGAATCAGTCATTGATTCGTAAGAATTAAAATTTAAACTTTTAAATTCCCAATTATGTAATTTTTTTTAAAGGCTAAAAAGATGCACAGACACTATGCTAGGCGGAAAGCAAGTTGTCATCTGTGGCTATGGAGAAGTTGGCAAAGGCTGTTGCCAATCATTAAAAGCAGTTGGCTGCGTTATTTATGTGACTGAGATTGATCCAATCTGCGCTCTTCAGGCCTGGTAAAAAGTGTTTTATGAAGACAATTTTAAATTTAACTTCTAATTTAAAAATTGAATGCTTTAAATTTAAGTATGGACGGCTTTAGAGTTGTTCGCCTGGAAGAAGTGATTAAACAAGTTGATATAATTATAACTGCAACTGGCAGCAAATCGGTAATAACCCGGGAGCATGCAGAAAAACTAAAAACGGGAGCCATTCTTTGTAATATGGGCCATTCAAATACAGAGATCGACATTGACAGTTTGCAGCAGTCGGACATTAAATGGGTATTTTTAAATGCAAAGCATATTAAAGCGTCATTTAATTTGATTGAAAGTGATTAGAAAAAATGTCAATTAAATGTATTTATTGTCATTTAAAAGCAGAGTTGCTCTTAAGTCCCATATTAAAGTCCAAGTCATTAAAATAAGTCCATATCCGGACTTTTTAATTTTTTTTAAGATACAGTGCTGATTTGATACTAAGGTCTTTGGTAGTTTTACGTAATTTTTCGAAAAATTACAAGCATAACTAATTATATGGAAATAAATCAAGAGTTTTTCTATCTATATAGCGTATTAAATAATTAATTAAAAGTTAATTTTGACTTCGGATGACTAATTCATTGTAAATTCTTTGGAAAAATTAGGAATATTTTTAAAACTAATTTTATTTTGTAATTTGAATTTTTTAATTTTTATGATATAAATGTCAATGTGACTTAAACTTTAAATAAATTAATAAATTAAATTTACAAGGTAAGGTAAAATTATGAAAAATTACGAACATTTCGGTTATTCAAAATAAGTCTTTTGGCGNGAGCCACGCGAGGTCAATGGAGCAAAACCAGGCATGAAAAAGTGTAGACGTGGAAATGGGACCATGTTCACGGCTAATTTTCTCAAATCGGCATTCAATTGACCTGGGAATCTCAAACAGGTGGTAACGCCAGACATGGTGGCCGATACCAAATGTTGCAATTTTGAAATAAAATAAAAAATTGTTGTTCTCTAGTTGTGTTAAGCAATGGCAATTTATACGTTTCTCGTTGGCATTACTAGTGTGTCTACGTCGACGAAAACTAAAACGTTTGTTACAAAAGCAATTAATCCAATAACCATTCCATTTTAATTAGTTAAACTAATTAAAATAAAAAGAATAATTAAACGTTGGCTAAATAAAAAAAGACTGAATACACAAAAAGATTGTTAAATTTAATGTGCTACAAAATCAAAAAAAGAATTAAAAAATTAAAAGAAGAGCGTCTCACATCGGAATTTGAAAAGAAAGTTAACTTCAATGAGTCAGAATCAAAAAGCTGGAATCTAATTAAGAAACTAGAGAATGTTGAAAACGATAAACTCGTGAAGGAAAATGATCCAATTCAAAAAACGTGATAATTAATTAACAAGATCTGACAATTTAAGATTTGTTAACCGTTTGTAGATGCGACAAGCCAGTTTAAGAAGAGAAATTTTTCAATCTGTTATAGAATGCAATAGGCAATCACGCAATAGAATGTGTGTGACTTCAGTCGATCGTACTGCTTCAGTCTTTCACAATCCTCCTCGCTCAAACTGCTTTGCTTAAGCTTTAATGCAGCTGCTTGATGAAACTGTTGCAATTTTGAAATAAAATAAAAAATTGTTGTTCTCTAGTTGTGTTAAGCGATGGAAATTTATTGAATTGATGGCATTATTTGTGTGTCTAAACAACAAAAAAGTAATCAACACAAGAATTTCTATTTGGTTTATAAGAGCAACAAAACTTGATTAGTTGGAATTAATAAAAACAAATAGAAAATGGAGTATATGGAAAATAAATATTTCTAACCCAAATTCGCTACTTTGGCTATTTGCTGATGCGACCTAACATTTGATTCGCTTTGTTTGTAGCTTCTATCACTTGAATTTTCCATTTAAGATTTGTACTGAAATAACTCCAAGATCTCTTTCGGTTTCTGACGTTGATAACTTCATACCATTAATAAAATGAGGAAATTCTTTGTTTTTATGACCATAATGACAAACATTTTGATGTGTTATATAGAGGAAGCTGATCTTGAGTCCACTTGAAAATTAAATATAAATCTGATTGTAGTTTCGTTGCGCTTATTTCTGATACCGTTTGCTTGAACGTTTTAGTATCAATTGCATACATTTTGACAACATTCTCTATTCATTTTGGTAGATCATTGATATACTAAACGAACAATAGTGGATCAATCACTGATCCTTGTGGTACACCGCTAAAAATCTCAACCTAATCCGACAAAATTTCACCTTTAACAACTCGTTGTCTTCTATTTTTCAAGAAAGCTTCAATCCATTTTAGTTCCAGACCATCAAAGCAATACGCTTTCAATTTAGCTATTAGTCGTCTGTGCGGAACAATTAGACAAAAAATGTTAGGTTTTATATGCGTTATTATAAAATATTGTGTTTTTTTTTTAAATAACATGCAAATTTATTTTATTGTGCGTAAACTAATCTTAGTTATGTCAATAATTTTTTAAAAAGTCCGTTATATTCTGTACGCCTGCTCACGTCTGCTTAATGTGCGTATTATTGACTTTTAGCAAAATACTTACATAATTGTACAAATAGAAGTAATCTTCATTAATGAACATTGCCAATTGAATTGAACGAAAATAAAATTTTACTGAGTCGATTAAACCTTTGTTGTCAGACTGAAAGATGCTATCAATTAACTCCAGTGAGAACTTTTTACCATAATCAAGACAACATATACTAAACTAACTCTCAAATGTATCCAATTGTTTGAAAAAGGATGAGTCGTTTCTTGAAAAATCTGTAAATTTACCATATAGCTCGTTAAAGGTATTTCTACATAGTTCGTTATTATAAATTTGATTTAGAAAGTAGATTTTGTGCTTTAAATAGATTTGACTAACGGATTCAAGTCCTAAGACACCATTAATGGGACTCATTCGACAAAACCTGTTGATGCCAATTGTTCTTTTCACGATTACATTTTGTCTGGTGTTAAGCTCGTTTAATTTAGACTCGCTTATAAAAATATTATCCATTGAATACCTAAGGATTGATTGACAATACTGCTTGTACAGAAAGCCGATCATCTCAGGTGCCATGTGTCTAGGTTTACAGCATAGAGGATACAATGAGTAGAGACTATGCCTTTCCATGTCTTAATTTAATTTAAAAAATACAGGTAATTCAAAATTCAGCACTTCGGTCCTTACTAAAACTAAAATATGAAATTCGCTACAACTCTCTAGACTCAATATAATCAAATATCTCTTATAAAGTGTGTTCTTTGTTTTGTGACTTGTCAATGTAATCCAAATTTTAGTCATAAAATCGAAATGTCATAAAAAAGAGGATCATTAAAAAATTTTATTTAAAAAAAATATAATTTACAAGTCATTTAAAAAATCAAAAAACGTATAATTTCATTAAATTTTAATTAAAATCAATTTTTATTTTGTACCAGATCAAGTTTCCTATCAAAAACATTATTTCCAAATATATTGTAAGATGGGGAAATTGTTTTATGTGTAAACCAGAGTTGTTTAAAAGTCCCAAAAAAAATCCAAGTCATTAAAAAAAAAGTCCAAGTCGAGATCCTTTTTTAAAATTTGCTAGATCAGGCTTCATATCAAAAAATATATACTCTTGGGTTGTCTAATGCAATAGATTTGCCATATATCAGAATTTTTTTGCAATTTTAGCATTAACTTCTTCTTCAATATTCAAAATTTTAAAGCCTGGACTNTTTTTTTTTAATTTGCTAGATCAGACTTCATATCAAAAAATTTATGTACTCTTGGGTTGTCTAATGCAATAGATTTGCCATATATCAGAATTTTGTTGCAATTTTAGCATAAATTTCTTCTTCAGTATTCAAAATTTTAAAGCCTGGACTTGGACTTTTGAATGAAATTTAAAAAAAAAGTCTGGACTTGGACTTGACTTGAGACTTGTGACTTTTAAACAACTCTGGTTAGATGCATATATCTTGACCAAAAGAGGATTAAACATGATATTTATAAAATGATATTTTTATTTTCCAAAAAAAATTCATCTTAAAAATTTTTTCAAAAAAAGCTCAAATTTAGAACGTTTTTTCGTATCTAGTCCCGGTAGATCCCCATAACCACCGATTATTTTTGTATATTTTGAAATTAAAGTACAATTTAAAACTAACTTGTACATTTCTTTTCCTCGACTCTTCCTCAACTCTTCCTTTCCCCACAGAAGAGTCGAGGAAGAGTCAAAGAACAGTTTACAAATCAGTTTTAATTTGTACTGTAGAGAAAATTTGGAATAGCTTTTAGGTTTTACTTTTTTTATTTGTTTTTTATTTATCTTAAAAAAAGTGTCCAAAATGTGTTATTTTATTGAAAAATTGAAGAAATAAATTTTTGGAAGTTTTAAAATTGTTATGGTATAAGTTCACTAAAGTCTTACTTTAGAAAAAATAATACAATTGGCAAATTTCATTTAGATGTTAGATGAAATGAGAGATGGATATTCTTAACCTTAGCTCAAAAAATTATTTAATGTCAGAAGAAAAAAATTAAATATTACATAAAATTAACAATAATTCAAAAAAAGAAAAAATCAGAAAAAAGAGGTTTTGTGAAATTCAGTACAAAATGATAAAAAGAACAGAAAAAAAAATAAATTGAATTACTTTTTTTTCTAAAAGTTTTAAATTAATTTCGTGAATGGGACATGGTACAGCATTCAAAGTTGCATCACCTATCAAGGCCTGCTAAACCTCTGCAAATTTAGAAGAAATTAGATTTCAATATATTCGAGCGTAGTGTATTTTGCAGATATTTTGCACATCATTAGCAGACTTTAAACAGTTGATGCAACTTTAAATGTTGCACCATGTTGCATTTATGGAACTAATTATAGCTATTAGAAAAAAAGTTATTAAATTTTTTATCGTTTTGTTCTATTCTTTTGTACTGGACTTTACAAAAACGAAAAAATATTTAAAATTTTTGATATAATTGACAAAGTTTCGAATTTGTAGTTCAATCAAGTCTGGACTTGGACTTTAAAATTTTATATTTTTCAAGTCTAGTCAAAACTTTGACTTAAGATATTTTTTTAGTTTTTTTTCTTTTTGTAAGAGAAATTGACTGGGGTGAAGATTTTACATTATAAAAAAAAAATTAATTGGTTAAAAATAAACTCATTTTTATTTCATGTAATTTATTTATTTAATTCATCTAATTTATTTTTTTTTGGAAAATAAAAAACAAAGTGTGCTGAGTAAGGTTTAGATTTTGAGTTGAGTTTTTAATACTAAAATGTATTTTTAAAACTTTAATGACTTTAGTATATACAATTGTTCTTTTTTTCTCTAAGAATATTTTTTTTATCCTAATAAAATTCATATTGTTTATATTCTAAAAAAATGTTTTTGTCAAATTTTTTTTTCCTTTTACAAACTCTGCGATGGTATTTTAATTAAAGCGTGCTGAAATTTTGGAGACACTTTATCTTCAAAAAAACTCATATAAGAACAAAAAGGATTAAAGAAAACAAGAAATTTCTGAATATGATCATATCTATCTGAGATAATTAATATTTTAATATGATATGAATCAATTAAATAAATTATTATTAATCTTAGAAAAGTTTTTATTTTTACAGTATTCTTAATATATTTAAAAGACGTTTTAAACATTAATGTGACAATTAATCCGTTTTTATGATGAACATTTTTTTTGTGTGAAAATTAATTTTTTTGTTATTTTTTAATGTGACATATTAATTGGTGTTTTTTTTGAAAATTTTATTTTATTATTTTAATTTAGGTATTGAACAAGCTGGCATCAAAAATCTCAATTAAATTAAAATTTATTAGTCTAATTTAATTTTTTTAAAATAAATTACAAAATTTTTAATAAATCTAATTGTTCTTAACTTTCAATTTTATTTATTGTATTTAGCCGAATAAGCGCGGCTAAAAAATACCTAATCTTTTCAATTAAAAATATTTATCTAATTTAGTTGCTTTGAATTCTTGAAAAGCATGGTCAATATTTTCACTAAATTAAAATACTTTGATGCATATCCTAAGCCATTAGAAGATTTCAGAATTAAAACACTTAGTGGGGCACTTATCACCTCTGCAACAACCATTTTAGTGTGCATTTTGTTCTTTTATGAATGGATTTCATATATGTCAATAGAAATAAATCAAGAATTGTTTGTAGACCTGACACGGAATCAAAAGTTGACCATTAATTTGGACATAACATTTCCTCACCTTCACTGTTCTTTACTTAGTCTGGACGCAATGGACATCAGTGGGGAGCACCAAAATGATGTGGTCAAAGGTCTAAAGAAAATCCGATTAGACAAAAGTGGAGAGATCATAAACGAAATAACTCAAAAAATTTCATCAACCACATCAACCAAAGTTTCTTCTATTAATGCCAATAATTCTCTCGATTCTCCAAAATGTTTGAGTTGTTTTGGGGCAGAGTCTTCTAATATACAATGTTGTAATACATGCGACGATGTAAGAATGGCTTATAGGCAAAAAAATTGGCACTTTAGTCCATATGGAATTGATCAATGCAAAGAAACTTTGAGTGAGGCTAATCGAAATGTTCAGGCATCAGTTGGAAGTGAAGACATTGAGGCTATTAAAGTATTAATTGAGTCAAATGAAGGGTGCAAGTTACAGGGACACCTTGAAGTAAATAAAGTAGCGGGAAATTTTCACATAGGTAATTTAATGGCTTATATTTAAAAAAGTTGTTAGAATATTATTTTTCGTAGCTAATTTATTGATGAAAAAGAACACATAAAAATTGTAAAACACAGCTAAAATATTATAGTTCTTAGCTAATCTTTTATTAAAAGATAAATAAAAAAACCCATTAAACAAGTCTAAAATACAGCAGATAAAAGACAAGAATAAAATGACAAATTGAAGTTTCAGACAGACTTGTACAAAAGTCACGAAAAAAAGTCTCAAAAAGTCATTAAAAAGTACAAGTCTTGACTTTGACCGATTTATATATTTTGGTTTTAAAATATTTATCAATTCCAGAATCATCAGGTCCAATTGCGCGAACATTTTCATATGCTGGCTTTATAAACAGACCACATAGATCAAGAATGACAGTAAAAAATTTAGAAAATACAACACTTTTGCGGTGTAATTTTGATCTTTTAAAGATTTAAGTTAAAACTAAATATTTTTTAAATAAAAGTTATCTTTAAGTTAAATAAAAAATTCCTAAAATTCTTAATTACTTTATTTTAACAAAATATATGAAATGAAAATATTCTTTATTTAATAATATTTCTTAATCAATAATTAATTTCTTTAAATAAATTTATAAAAACTTTAAAGTTACAAAGTCAAGACTTGAACTTTTTAAATTTTTTCCAACAAGTCGAAGTCTGGACTTGGACTTGACTTAAGACTTGTGACTTTTAAACAACTCTGGTTTCAGATCAAATTTCAAGATTAAAACGATCATAAAAATTTAAAAAGTTAATTAATCAAATAAATTTGATAATTTTCAAACTATAAATACTAAAAATTACCAGACATAGTATTTTCAATAATGGCTAATCAAATTAACATCAAAATGATTGAGCTCTAATTAAAATAATTCAGGTTGAATTAATTCAGAAATTCATTCATTCATTCAAATTTAAATAATTTAATGTTTCCACTTAAACAAATAATGAATTTTAAAATGTTTAATTTTATTGCCTTTGAAAGTTTTTATTGAAATAAACTTAAAAATTTATACGATTTATTATTTTTATTATTTATTAAAAAGGGGACAAACTGAATGAAGTAAAAGTTGGTTTAAGTCTTTCACAAAAAATACTAAAATTAAACAAAGTTTATAATTATATGTTAAAATGTTTAATTTAATTTATTTACTTTTCTACTATTTCTTACTAAACAGAAAATAAATTTTAATAAGTAGAAGTAGTAGTAGTTTTGACTGTAGCTGGCTAGCCAGCGAGTGTGCTGATAAAGCACACTAAGCCAGCTGATGTCATCATCATCTAAGGCTATAGATTGAGTGTCAACGGTGTTTCCCAAGGTTTCAAGGGCCTTTAGGCAATTTTAGACATTTCAAATTTTTTGACTATTTTAATTTCAAATTATTTTATTTAAACAGTTTATAATCAATTTTGGCAAAATATCAATAAAATTATGCAATACATTCAAAAAGTGTCAAATTTACACCACCGGTCCTTAAAGATTTTTTTTTTTTTTTCATGAAAATTTAATTTTTTGAATCCAAAATTTAAATTTTTATTTTTTGTTTTGATACCAAATAAAGTTGGCAACTTGAAGTTCATGATCATAATCAAATGATCAAAATTTAATTGATTCAAATCTTAAAAAAAATGATGAAATTAGATTTTTTTAAAGTTTTTTTAAATTAAACATAAGATGTTTATTATTTTAATTAAAAAAAAATAACAATTCATTTTTTTCTAATTGAGCTTTAATTGATTCTTCTAAAATCTTTATTTGAAAATTTTAAAGACAAATTTAAAATCGACATTTAGGTATCCAAATTATGACTTTAAATGATATTTTAATATTAATTAAAATATTTTACGGCGAAACAATGTTAAATTTTGTATTGCAAAATTTCAAAATATCGATTAAGATTTTATTTTTACTTGAGACAAAAATTCATATAATTTTCTATCTAATTATAGATTAAACAAATAATGTTTAATAAAGTATAGTCATTTATTATTAATAAATTGATAAAAAATACCATTTTATTTGAATCAAAAACTAAAAATTTTGATTTGAAATTTACATTTGATCATGAACTTCAATTTGCCAATAAAGTTTGTGAAATATAATTACCAAAAACTTTTTTCAAAAAAAAAAATATTTAAAGATTTATACTCAAAAAGTGTCAAATTGACACCGCGGTCCTTTGAGTGTTAAATAAATTATAAATTTTAAAACAGTCAATTTTTTTGTCTTAATAAGTAAGTTTTCATCGAAATCAATTAAAATATTTAAAATTATTAAATTTAAATAAAAAGGGACATTTTAAAATTTTGAATATGAAAATAAACTTGAGATGACATGTCGAGTAATTGCTTTAGAAAAAATTTATTCCTTCTCTTTTATTAAAAAAAATATTACAGTTCATTTTTAATCTTTTGATCTCAAATTTCAATTTGCCCATATGCGACACCAATGACATGTTTACAAATAAAGTTTTGTTTCCAATATTTACTAGTTATTAAAATTAGTTATTTTCAGAAGGTTTTTGGCTACAAATTCAGTTTAATTAGCTCTTGTCAAATTGTCTTGTATCATATTTAAATTAACTACTTAAAGAATTAAATTAGTTACAAAAAAAATATTTTAGAAACTGTATGAAATATTAAACAAAAAATAGTGTTAAAATATTTATTTAGCTCCAGGTATAAGCTATCAACATGAACATATGGTAATTTTTTTGTTTATTATCAATTAAATAAAATTTTAAAATTTTTCTAGCATATTCATGATATAAAAAACATGCCGATAGATAAATTTAACACAGCTCATTATTTTGACATTTTCTCTTTTGGCGATGAATATCCGAATCAATACAATCCATTGGAGAGAAGAAATTTCAAGCCCATAGAAAAATTGGACGACAATAAGAAACCTGATTCAATGATCAACAATGTGTTTGATTTTGGAATTTTCCAAATGTTCCAGAACAGTCTTTTTGACAAAGCCAATGATGATGGTGATTCGATAAGCTATAGCTATTTTTTAAAAGTGGTTCCAACTACTTATGAGTATCTAAATGGTAGAATAGTTAACAACACTTTTCAATATTCAGTTACTAGATCAACTAAGTTAATTAAAGGCGGAAATATTTTTGGATCACAATTACCGGGAATTTTCGTAAATTATGAGTTATCACCCATAATGATTAAGTACAGGGAAAGATCCAAATCATTTATTCATTTTATTACTGGATGTTGTGCAATAATTGGTGGGCTTTTTACTATTGCTGGTATGCTTGACACTTTTGTCTTTCGGTATCGGAACATTCTTAAAAAACAGCAAATGAATAAATTGACTTAAATCGTTGACGTTAGTTAAAAATAAATATTAAAGATAAATTTTTTTTATTTGATAAAATTTTATTTAGTCAGCTTAGTTTTAACTTTAATTCAGTATTAAAAATTTAATGTTTGGACATTAAAAATCAATGTCTTTTTTGTATTGTAAATCAATTAAAATAAAACTTTATACTATAAAATTCTTAAAAATAAAAACAAATTGATTTTAAACTATTCTTGAATTAATTCATTTTGTCATGTGAGATTTTTATTATTAAAACCGATCAATTTAAAAATTCTTAATTTTGACTATATTTTACCATATTTGTTAAATTTTACCAAGACTATTATCAAAAGTTAAATTAGAAAAACATGCATTTTTTAAATATTCAAGCGTTTGCTTAATTAGAAACAATGCTAGAATTTTAATATTTAAATTTTCTTCCAAAATTTTATTCATCGAATTTATTTCATCAATTGAATGACTTGAATCTAAGCTTGTCGATTTGTTAGTTTTACCCAATTGAGAAGTCTGAGTGGTGTTTCTTAATAATGTTGGTTTTGGTAATGTAGGTGAAGTTTTTTCATGCTGACATTTTTTAACTGTTCTTCGGGCTTCAGCACAAATTTTTGTAATTTCATTTTCCATTTTTTTATAATCAAAATTTTGTCTCATTGACTTAATATATTCTAGTAAAAAAAAATTAAAATAAATTTTTATTAAATCAACTAAACTTAATCAATATTAATTTACCATAGGCTGAGTGAATATAGTCCGAATAATCAATTAACATTTTTGCTCTATTACGCTCAGCCCAAGCTGAATTATCATTAATCATGTTACCAATTAGCTTTCTGAAACAGGCTGTATCCGATTTGAATTGATTTTTAATTGTTGCATCTACTTCATTTTTTAATTCATTTGAAATTTTAATATTCGGATAGTCTAAAGAAAGCAAAAATAAGTTATTTGTTATATCCTGACTATGGTTCTTTCCGGATCTGTTAGGATCTAGTGGTTCGCGGTTATAACGCTAATAATAAATAAAGAAATTAAATAATAATAATAACAACTTTATTAATAAATGGCCACTTCTAGCCTGAACAAATAATAAAGGAAAAATGGAGAAAAGAAAACAACAATAATTTCAAATTTCTTCTAATCGCGCATGTCTAATATTTTACACAGTGTTAAATACCATCACTTGCTAAGCGCATGATATCATAGTATTGCACTGTGAAACTATAGACATGTAAGTTGAATAGAGTCGGTGTTGTAGTTATTGAGAGAACTACAACATATTCTTTACTTCCTCATTATAAAATGGAATTGATAATAAATTACTATGACTACCATATAACTTGACAAAATTAATACTAAATTCTAAAATTTTTTCAATTTGTTTATCATCGAAGGTTTTCTTATAACTATCTATTATTTTATCTTTTTGATGAATTTGTATATTTAAGTCACTTATTTTTGACCTTTGAATTTCTATATTTAATTCTAATTCTTTTATTTTCTCATTAAATATTTTTTCGTCATTTTTCTCAAATGGTATAGACTTACATATTTTTTCTGATGTTGTTAAATTTTTAGTGTTTGTACGAGTTATTACTTCCTTTTTTTTAAAGTGTAATTATTTAATTCTCTAAACTCATTCTCACAATCTAGCTTAGTACCTATATACTTGACTCTAGCTAGGGAAATTTTATCTCCATAATAGACTTCATATACATTATCAATAAGAACTTCATCTGAATTGTCAATTTTTACATTTAATAGACTTAAGATACTAAATGTGCTTTCATCAAGCCATTTAACGATACAATATTTTTGCAATTTTCTTAAACTATCTGAATGCCCATTAAGATTTTTAATTTTCTTTTCTTGATTCATTTTTTGAATAGAAACACTCTGTGAAAAATTTAAATCGTGTGAGTCTCCAATTTGGTTATTAAAAATAACGCTTCCGGGCTTTTTATATAATTTTGTTCTTTTTTGCTTTGATACAGAAGAGAAAGTTTCTTTTGTATAATTTTTTTATCGGTCATCTTTTAATTTTTGTTGTCCAATTTTAGTTATTTTTACTGAGCTTTTA
>QEOQ01000236.1:0-10382 GCA_010279815.1 Brachionus plicatilis | reverse complement strand
CCATGTCTTTCACTTGGCGGAAAAAAAAAATTATCAGCAGTTGATTCATTTTTTGAGTCCATTTCTGTAAAATTACTAATAACCTGATTATTACTTACACTTGAGGATGGTATGACATTATCTTTAGATAAATTTTTCAAACCAGGTTTTTCTCTCATACACAACTTTCAACGGTTTTTTAAATCACGTGATGACGCTATTTATTAAATTTTGGTTTTTTAAAGTATATCTTTTATTTCTTTAAATATAACTTTATAGCCAGAATTGGCGCGAATTTGAATAAACAATAATAATAACCTTATCAATTAAAATTATTCCAGTTTAAATTTTTTCAACTTAATTGTTTTTAGTTGTCTCGTCAAAATAATTAATTTTTTATAAAAATAATTAACTAGTCAATTGAAAAGTATTTTTGTCAGTCAAATCATTATTTATCAGTGAATTAATTTATTTGTCATGTAAAATACTTTTTTTGAAAAAAAGAAAATTTCAAAGGACTTAACTTGACTTTGAATAAATAACTTTTAAACTATTCTGGTTAAAGGGCTAGTAATTAACTTTAAAAATTTGAAAAAGACTCCTTGGCATTCAAATTTCGTCAAGATTTTTGTTTCACTTGATTACAGATATTCTTAGATTAAAATCTGCATTTACATTTTTAAATTTTAAAAGATATCGAAAAGAGTTTTTCAACTTACATCTTCAATTTTCACTTGTAAGCTAGTGTTTTCAATCAGGCTTCAAATTTTGTGCAATAGTGTCTTCAAATTTTTAACTGTATGGGATAATTTGATAGTTATGTGTTGGAAAATTTTATCAAATTTTTTTTTAAATTCAATTGTTAACAGAGCTATCAAAGATTCTAACAATCAAATTGTTTAAGTGAATATCATTAAAAAATAAAATCATTATCCTCGCAAACAAATTGATTCGTCATGCCGATTTTAAATTTTCTATGTGTATTTCTAATTTTAAAAAAACATATTTCTTTTTAGAATACTAAAATATTTCAATTTTATTTAATACTTAGAAGTTTATTTTTGTGATTCATTTCGAAATTAAGATGTATGAGAGCACTATCGAATTTAAATAACATTTGAATATTTAAATACCAGTTCATTCAAAAATAAATATTCTTTAAAATAAATAAAAAAAAAAAATTCTAGTTTTAAATTTGAAGCAAAAGTTTTTAATTTTGTTATTTATCTAGTTATTAAATTTAATTTAAATACCATTGTGAGATTATTTAAATCAAAAAATTTTTTACTTTTTTTAAAATTCAAACAATTTTAAAGAATGAAAAATATCTTCTTAGTACTTGTAGTTTCTACATTCTTGATAATCAATATTGAGTCAAGAACTCCATGCAAATCGCCCAAACAATGGAAAGCAAAGTAATTAAGACTTTTAAAAGAGCTCCTAAAGATGATCTCGTTGTTCTAATGACTGTATCTGTAGGTAGCTGAACACATTTTGTAAATTAAATAAAAAAACAAACTTTGTTTTTTTTTATCTCAACTTTTTTAGTGTTCTTTGTCATTAAGTAGAAGTTCCTTCTACCTTTGATTGAATTTCTGATGCTGAGGAACATGCTGAACATTTTTGAAATCTGCTGTAGAATCCGTTCGGTTATTTCTAATTTTAATTTGAGTGTAATGAATTTTAAAAATTAAATTTGTATAAATTTATTATTTATTTATTTGTTTTATATGTCCAGAGCTATTGAAAATGCTGAGTTTAAATAGTTTGAAAAGGAAGATTAAATTACAAGTTATTTAATTTGACTTAGGATAACAAGCTTATTAATTTAAGTAGATAAAATAATAGTTTAGGTTAAAACAATTGAGAAAAGGACATTATAATTTATTTGAGAGAAAGTTTATTAATTATTGGTGAAATTCATAAATTAGTGAGAAATTCTACTTTTCAAAAGAGTAATTATTTTAGGAATGCGAGTAAATATATCTCATTTTAAAAGTATAGCTAAGTAAAAATTTTGATTAAATTTCAAATTTTATGAAAAAATTTTCATAAATAACTTATATCAATTCTTATCATTAAATTAAGTACTTATGGTCGTGATAATAAAGCAAAATACAAATCAAAATTTGAATTTACTTACGATTCTGTCAATAAGAGAGAGAGAGAAGTTGGTATAGAGCAAATTGGTAGTTATTCCGACTATGTTGATGTAATAAAACTGTTCAACGAAAAAGTTTCCTATAGATATAGCTATACAAGAAAATCATGTGAAAAAAAAAGCCTAAACGAGGAATGGAATGATTTTGGTAATATATTTTGGGCTATTGTAGGTTTTTTTATAGCTTTTTTTAAGATATACCTAATGATGCAACTTTTTATGGTGACCTAACAATCGGTAAATATTAAATAAAAGAGTTTTTGCCTTACTTATTTTCTAATAATTTTAATAGGTGCTTCTGGATTAAAAGATTCAGGTCTTCTAGTTTCCAGTTGGGTATCAAAATTCAAGTTAAACGGTGAAACTTTTGATTTGTTATCTTTAGTTACTGTCAATAATTGTATCCCTGTATCAATTTATCTTGACAATGATAATCATGATTATCAATTACAATTATTCAATGTAACTGCTGGCATAAACGAAGCTGATTTTACTTTGCCAGATGAATGTTTATCATTATAGTTTTTTTTTCAAATTTTAAATTAGAATAAATAGTTTATAGCTTTCATTAATCACTATGTCTATTTTAAATGATTTAATTAAAAATAATTGTAGTTTATAACTAGAGTGCTTTTATTGTTACAAGGTTCTTACAAAATAATTGTATGTAATTTTACGAAAAATGACAATTTCTTACACACAAAATCTAGCGAAAGATTACAGTAGATCCTTGTAAAATAAACGCACTGTTTTTCTTTCTTTATTTATAAAAAATTTTAACTCATTTTTGCTTAGTTGCTTAAGAATAACTAAACGCATTCAAGGACTTAAGTTCTAAAGATTTTAACAAAAGAAAAGTAATCGACCCAATCATTTGGATTAGAGTCTAAAAATCGGTAAATATTAAATAAAAGAGTTTTTTTCTAATCATAAAAAGTGCCTATCTCTAACTCGGTAACCTTCATGTTGGTTCTTGATCATTCATTAGCAATGTGATCAGTTGTAGCCATAAATTTTTGTACCGTACCGATAAATTCTAAAATATTTAACAGCCCAAACCAGAACCAGGCATTCTTTTCAGTTAATCAATAATCAAGTTTAGCTCCTTTTAATGTCATTGATGCATACATTTAGGAGATGCTCCTCCATTTCGTCTTCTTTTTGACACAAAATCGCGAAGATTGCTTTCGATTTGCAGAGGCGATGACTTAAGGATGAAAAGGCTTTTTACTAAGGAAGCTTTTAAACACGGTATACTGTTATATTTCATCAGAGTACGCAAATAGAAACAAAAAGAAACAAAAAAAACATTCTTATTTAGAAGATAATTAATTTGAAAAGATATTTTCACAAAATCTTTTTATAAATCTGCGGAAGGGACTAATAGGACCAAAATATTCCTGTATTTCTTTTACATTTCTGGAGGTTGACGTTTAGCAATACCATAAAATTACCATCCTTGAAAATAATATTTCCCAGAAGTTTTATGTTTTCCCTGAAAAGTGCAGCCTTTTCTTGGTTTAATTTCAGCCCAGCATGGTTAATAATTTAAGTCTCTGTTTTTAAATGCTCCATGTATCGTTCTAAAGACATTGAGTATGCAGTTATCCAACTTCACAAAATTCATCATTGTCATGATCGGGTGACATTCATAAATGGGGATGAAAAGCTGGCTTCGGACGGTCTAGTCAGCCCGGCAGGGAACACAAGAACTTGCCAAAAGGTTATCGAGCGACAGTTATCACCCATAATGATTAAGTACAGGGAAAGATCCAAATCATTTATTCATTTTATTACTGGATGTTGTGCAATAATTGGTGGGCTTTTTACTATTGCTGGTATGCTTGACACTTTTGTCTTTCGGTATCGGAACATTCTTAAAAAACAGCAAATGAATAAATTGACTTAAATCGTTGACGTTAGTTAAAAATAAATATTAAAGATAAATTTTTTTTATTTGATAAAATTTTATTTAGTCAGCTTAATTTTAACTTTAATTCAGTATTGAAAATTCAATGTTTGAACATTAAAAATCAATGTCTTTTTTGTATTGTAAATCAATTAAAATAAAACTTTATACTATAAAATTCTTAAAAATAAAAACAAATTGATTTTAAACTATTCTTGAATTAATTCATTTTGTCATGTGAGATTTTTATTATTGAAACCGATCAATTAAAAAATTCTTAATTTTGACCATATTTTACAATATTTGTAAAATTTTACCAAGAATCTTGTTGACTTTTATCAAAAGTTAAATTAGAAAAAAATGCATTTTTTAAATATTTAAGCGCTTGCTTAATTAGAAACAATGCTAGAATTTTAATATTTTAATTTGCTTCTAAAAAAAAATTTTTAAAAAGGAAACAAATTTTAAATTTTTCTATGGCATCTTGAAGTTGATGATCAATTCTAAATATCATTTCAATTCAAAAAGTTTGTCTTTAGATATTAAAATAAATCTTTGGTTTAATTTAAAAAAATGTAATGTAACATGCTTTACATGCAATGTAGATTTAGAAAATAAAAAAAATTGAACCAAAGATTTATTTAATATCCAAAGATAAACTTTTTGAATTGATCATCAACTTCAAGATGACTATTCTATTTTTTTTATTTATTTGTTTATCTGTACCGAGCTTATGCTTAAAAAAATAAATTAAAGTTAAATAAAGTAAAATAAAATAGAAAATAAATAAAAAATAAAAAAAGGATAAATAAGTCAAAAGAAAATTAAAAACTATATTTTGAAATTAACTAAAACCTCTTGGGTAATAGTGCTCGGGAGGCAAAATGTAATTTATTGTACATTTTTATATTTTTACATTTTTACATTTTTGAGAGAAGAAAAAAAAATCTCAAAATCACAAAATTTCGAAATTCAAATTTTTTACTTAATTTAATTTCCATTTTTTAAAGAATTTCATAAAAGCTAAAACTATTTTTAATAATTTTTAGATTTATTCACATTTAATTTGTTATCATAAATAATGAATTTTTATTATTTTCAAAAATAGTGCTCAATTTTGAATAATATGTCACTAAAAGAGTACTCTATTTTAAAGACATGTCAATAAATTCGGATAATTACGTTATCAAGCAATTAAGCTAAATTAAACTTATTATAATAGAACTAGATGGGACCTTTTTGAAAATGAATTAAATATCTATTTAATTAATATTATTAAATTATTTGTGATAAGATAATAAAATTAAATAAGATAAAAAATCTTATTAAAGTTAAAAGTCTGTTCTGATTCAGTCACAATCATGTTCAATTTCTATATTTTTGTTCTCCTTATCCAGCATTATACCTTTTCCTTTCATTTCTGCAAATGGAACCCACATTCTAGCAACCATATAAATCACTAACTTTTTGTTATAATTTTGGGATTACAATAAACACTTTTAAACATTACTAATGTTTAAAAATTTTTGGCAATTCTTTAATTTTTACAGATATTTTTGCCGACGATAAGGTCTCACCGCTAATGTGGCCGTCCTTATAAAGTTGGCTGATCATTTGGCCGGCAAACTTGGCGGTCCAAATTTTTAGCCGTCCACCTTTATAACTGTACGTCTAGGCGGTCTTCCTCGCGGTCAAATGCTTATTTTTTTATATATTGTTACTTTTAAAAAATTCGTTCATAAATTTTTAAGGCCAAAATAATTGGGAATTTTGGTAAAAATAATCGCTTTATTCGGTTTTTAGATATTGAAAATAGGAAAGGCTTTATGAGCCTAACAGTTTGAAATTATAGGCATTCTGATTGATAAATTTTGACATTTTTTTAAAATAGATAATTACTTTATTAAAGATAATATGAAATCTATAGATTAATCTTAAAAATAAGTAAATAAATCAAAAAAATTTTGTAATGCAAAATAAATTGTCTTTTTTTTGAATATTTGTTGATTAACTAACAATTTTTTCTTTTAATTTATTGTTTATATTTTAAAATAATTAGCATTTAAGCTCGCATAGGACTAAATTATATGAAAGCATTTCCCAATCAGCCCAGCCTAAGTGCTTTTTCTCACTAATACTATACCAATCCATTCCAAAACGCATAAAACCTTCATCTGGTTGGCCAGATGCCCAATCAAAATAAATTAAGGGACTGTCATCAATCAATCTCCATGAATTTGTTTCTAATGATTTATAAAATCCCAACCAGTACCCACTAAATGTATATTGATGGTAACCACCATTGGAGGCTCCAATGTTGTAAGAGGGAATCATAAATTTTCCTCCTATAAACCCTTAATGTAAAAAATTTTAAAAAATGATATACTTAATTTAAATATTCTTTTAAATAAATATTTGATTAAATACAGTTGTCAGAGAATAGATTTAATGATTTCAAAATTTAATTTAAAAAATTAATTTACATCTAAAAAAATTTGTGTCACTTGCACTAGCTGCAACAGGCAAATGAGCACCGAACGACTGACAATAATTTTCACCATCGATCCAGTTCATTTGAATGTCAGCAATTGAATAGTATTTAGTGGTACCAGCACGTTGTATAAAACCATAAGATCCTGGGTTTGTACACGCTGAAAGACCATTACCAAAATTTCTAGTCTTAATTGTATTGTTAAAAATTCGGCCAAAACTTGGAGATGGTAACGGTTTCTGTTGATTTTGACAAAGTATCACATGTATCAAATTTAATATTGCTAAAAGTTTAATCATTTTTTTATATTTTAAGTTTTTTTACTTATTTAATTCATAAATGAAATATCCTTTTTATACTGAATTTAATTGAAGCCTAGAATCAATAAAAATTATAACACTAAGAATTTATCTTACCCTTAAAAGAAACATAGAATATCGAATAAAAAGTTGACTGAATAAATATGATAATGATGTATGATATTAAATATATTTTGAACAAGAAAATTATAAAGAGAATTTAAATGACATTGCTTTTTAACATTTAAATATATTACCAATGAAACTTTTTCCGATAGTTAGATCAGGTTTAAAATTAAATATTGATTAAAAAGAATATTTGGCAATTTTTGTTAAATATATTATATTTAATTAAATAACATTAGATATTTATTTTTCTATATATATTATATTTTCTGAAAATTTTTTGTAAAAAATAAATGGATTCTAAAGAAATCTTATAAAATTTAATATTTAATATATTCAGGATAAATAATAATAATAATAATGAATAAGCTATGACGTGGTAAACCACGCGAAGTGGGTTTTTAAGGCCCACTGTAATAGCTTTCTAAAACTAGTTTATGATTATTGTCTAATTTATTTTTAAATTCATTAACAGTTTTTGTATTGACAATTTCATTTGGTAAACGGTTCCATTGTCCAGATATGCGATTGGTAAAAAAGTTGTGTCGCTGTTGATTACTACGAACAAGTTGTCTCTCAATAACGAAATCATGGAGTCTGGATCCATGACGAAGTTCATTAGATGAGTCTCTTTTGAAAATAATTGGATTATACCAGTTGATTTTGTCAAACCCTTTCACTATCTTGAACATTTGAATAAGATCACCTCTAACTCTTCTAGTGTCAAGTGTTGTTAAGTTAAGTTTTTCTAATCTCTTTTCATAACCCATTTTGCCTAGACCTGTAACAAGCTTTGTGGCTCGTCTTTGAACCGATTCGATCGCGTTAATATCCTTTTTTAAAGTAGGCATCCAAACTTGTACTCCATATTCTAATAATGGCCTGACGAAAGATTTGTAGAGCTTGCAAACAGATTCTTTGTTGTGATATTTGAATGTTCTTTTTATTAATCCTAGTCTCGAGTTTGCCTTTTTAATACACGAGTTAATTTGGGCTGTCCACTTCAAGTCGTCTGAAATAAGGATCCCTAAATCCTTTTCAAGACTCGATTTTTCAATATTCCTATCATTTAATACATAGGTATGATGGGGATTCTCGTTTCCGATATGTATTACTTTGCATTTATTCTCATTTAAGGAAATTAACCATTTCTTGGTCCATTCATCAATGATATCCAGATCGTTTTTTAATATTAAATGCTTATCATCCTGGTCTAGAATAGTACCAATCTTGGTGTCATCAGCAAATAGCTCACAAGGACTAACTATTTTATCAACTAAATCATTAATGTAAATAATAAAAAGTATTGGTCCAAGCACTGATCCTTGTGGAACACCACTTGATACATCAACCCAGCTAGATACGTGCTCACCCAAAACGACTCTTTGTTTTCTTCCTAATAAAAAAGCGCTGATCCAATTTACTATTGTATTTTCTAGGCCATAATATCTTAATTTTAATAATAGTCTCTTGTGAGGTACGGTGTCAAAAGCCTTTGCAAAGTCGAGATACACAAGATCGATTGGAAAACCACGATTAAGGGCTTCTGTGACCATGTCTAAAGTTTCAAGCAGATTTGTTACACATGATTTATTGCCTACAAAGCCATGTTGTCTGTTGGAAATCAGTTTATTAGATTCCAAGTGATCAAAAATAGGTTTTTTAATTAATTTTTCCATCACTTTGCATACTATTGAGGTCAAGGATACTGGTCGATAATTCGTTGGTAACAATCTACTACCTTTTTTATGCAAAGGGGTAACGTTGGCCTCAAGCCATTTTCTTGGGACTTGACCTGTTTGAAATGATTTTATAAAGATGAGGGACAGTGGTACGGATATTGGTTTAGACGCTTTTTTTAAAACCATTGGGCTCACTTTATCTGAACCCATACTTTTAAATTCGTTTAAATGATTAAGTTCTTTTTCGACATTGTAACTTGAAAAAGTATGGATTGGATCTATTAAAAGTGTCTTGTCTGTGCGAGTTTCCATCTCTGGCATACTGGTTTCCTCATCCTTAATAAAAACAGCTTCGAACTGGTCATTTAAAACTTTACAAATGTTCGAGGGATCAGAAATGGTTTGGTTGTTCTCATCAAAAATTACTTTGATTTGGTTCTTGACTATGAGTTTCGAGTTTACGTACGAGTAGAATAATTTCGGATTTGATTTACTTTTTGAAATCAGGTTTTTCTCATAATTTATTAGGTCATTTTTTATGGCTTTATCAACAACTTTTTGATTGTTCCTGAATTCCAAAAGTAACTCATGTTTGTTAGTTCTTTTTGCCGAAACAAATTTAAACCAAGAATTCTTTTTCTTTTTGATTAGCTTTTTTGTATTAGAAGTCAGCCAGATGAGCGATTTGTTGGTCGAAAAAGTCTTCTTTGGAATAAACTGGTCACAACAACGGTTATAAAAGTCGATGAATACGTTGTAACAATGGTCCACATCCTTTTTATCAAAATAGAAGCACATATTTTATAATAGTTAAATATTTGATTTAAAATCATAATGTAAAACGGTATAGTAAAATCATTTTATAATTTAAGCCTTTGCTTTTATCTTAATTTCTAATTGTACCACATGCTTGCCTCATACACAAGCTTGAGCATCATGATATAAAATCTTAACTTCTAAGCTGGACTCATTTCTAATTAACAGAAAGAAAAAAGAATTTTTTGGCGAACACGAATCATGCAACATACATACACTCAGATCATCTACTAACGGGTGACAACATAAAATCGAGACGAACTACAAAAGGTCATAACTCCTTTAATATTTATCAAAATAAAACCAAATTTTGAGAAAATATTTTTATTCTAGTTTTTATTTATGCTTTTATCTTTTTTCAATAAATACATTTCTTCGAATATTATTGAGTCGTTTGGATGTAGAGGCCAAAAGGTCCTGTACGAGATTTAGGTCCATATTTCTTGTACAATGTCGAATTCTTTTCCTTAGTTCATCTAAGTTTTTTGCTCTCCAGCCATTGTCATACACTTTCCCCTTTAAAATGGACCAAAAGTCTTCAATTGGTTGTACTTCTGGCACATTTGCAAGGTTTTCGCATTTCTGCTCAAATTTGATATTTTGGTCAATCAAGTAGTTGACAACTGAATTGGATAATAAGAGCTCGCCAAGTCGGGCCAGAACTTATAGTTGCCGTCTAAATGATGTATTTTAATAAACGGAATAACTCCACGCTTTATAAAGTCTAAATTAACAGTTTAGTTGACTGCAAGTCCACTTTTTCGTATGATTGGCGCTGAAATACCCCTCTCAGAAATGACCAACCAACTAAGTAATTTCTGTTCAAATTTCTTACTTGGCGTATATTTTTTACTTGCTGGTGATGCAGCAATGTTACTTAACTGAAATATATCAATACCATGATTGAGAGTGAAATAGG
>QEOQ01000654.1:6817-22777 GCA_010279815.1 Brachionus plicatilis | reverse complement strand
AGCTCCTTGCACATAACACATAGAAAAGTACTGAAAAAGAAATCCTGTTTAAATTTTTAGGTCAAAATAAGAGTTAAGAAATATTATTATTTTAGAAAAGAAAAAAAAAACATATAAAACAAAAATAAGCCGAAAACTCGAATGGATTTACATAACCAAAATTAATTCTGAGATCGAACTTGAATACATATATTTATTTAAAAATCAACATGACACTTTTCTGATGGTTTAATTGATTTTTTGGTTGTTCCTAAATTACGGAAACGGAACAACGGAACCGGAATTTAAGGTTACTAAAACACGGAATCAGTCCTTCGGAACTGGGTCCTAAATTACTGAACCGGAACCTAATAAAGTTCGGAACAAAGAATACGTTAAATTATTAAACACTTTTAGAATAAATTATGAAATTTTTTATGTACAATCAAAAGTTTTTTTTTCAAAATTTTTTATTGTTGTTTTTGATAAATTAATAATAGAACAGTTTTTATCTTTTATAAGCTAAAATTTAGGAGCAACCTTTCTTTTTGATTAATTAATAGCGAAACACATAATGAATATTAAAATCTTAATTATATTTTTAAATTTTAACGATTTTTAATATAATTAAATTCTTGAATTTAAAATCTATCAAATTTAGATCTTTACCTAAATTTTTATTAGCGATCCAGAAATATCAGGATAAAATAAACGTAAAATTTTATTTCTTTATTAATATTCTAATTACTGTGCTAAAAAATAATAAATGTTATTTTTCTTTATAAAAAATCTAATTTTACTTTTTAAATTTTTCCTTTATGTTCAAAATTAATATTACTTAATTTAAAAAAATTAAAAATATCTATCACCCAAACCTCAGTAACTAATCATTCTTCTTCAGTAATTTGACTGGTTGTTCCTGCTTCTTATTCCGTATCCTTTGTTCCGAACTTTAGAAGGTTCCGATTCCGTAATTTAGGGACCAGTTTGGGAGGACTAAATCCGTGTTTTAGTAACCTTAAATTCAGGTTTCGTATTTTAGTAAATTCCGGTTCCGTTGTTCCGTTTCGGTAATTTATGAACAACCGATTTTTTTGACTTACTTGACTTTTTTTTTTTAATTTTTACAAAAAAAATATTGTTTCATTAACATTCATGAAAATACACATTTATTTATTTTGTAACATTTTAAAAAATAAAATTATCTCTATTCCTGATTCACTTTTTAAATGTTTTATTTACCTTTAATAAGTTTCTTCAATCTTTACCCTTTTCAGACGGTCTTTTTTAAGATCGTTTTAAAAAACCGTTCTTTTAGACGATCTTGACCTTCCATCTTGGACTGGTCTTTCCAGGACCACAGCACTATTAAGGATGCTATTTTTTAAAATTTTTAGGTGTTATAACTGATAGAAGAACGGAACTATGTGCAGCAATAAATATAATTTCGTGCTAAATAAATAAAATCTATTGTTTTGATAAATCGCTTTTTACTATTTTATTCTATTTTAGCTTAATAGAATGTCTTAAATTTTGATTTTAACAAAATTAAAAAATTTCTGTGTCGATTTCAAATAAAAATCATTTATTTTAGAAAAATGAATATTATTTTGATTGCATCAGAGAGCCTGACAATTGGAATAAAAAACCAGTTTAATTGTTAAGATTTTTTTGATTTTTTTCTTTATTTAATTTGCATAAATAAAGAAAATTCTATTTTTTTTAATTAAAAAAAAGCTTTAAGAATTTATAATTTTTCTTGTTTAAATTAAAAAAAAATTTTAATACAGTCCAAAAATGTCTAATCCAGATCAAATGGTAATGGGCACTGACGCGTTCGATTGTGGAATTCAGAAACGATTAGTTCATGCCGGAAAAGCCCCAACAGAATATGTCGATGGCACCAAAGTAATTATTTGATCAAACATTTCTGTTTTTGGTATTCAATAATTTTGAAGGTCTATTTCCACTTTAAAATTGTCGAGCCCGAATCAGGTGTCATCATGGACGATAGCAAAAAGATGAATGAAAAAAAACCCATGGAGTTGATTATAGGCAAGAAATTTAAAATAGAGACATGGGAAAAGTGTATTCGCACAATGTGGTTAAATGAAGTAGCTCGATTTAGTGTTGTCAAAGAAGTAATTAATGAAATTTTTTGATTAATTTGTAAAATGTTTATTTTAAGTTACTGTACGATTTTCCCATTGCGGCAAAGCAGCTGAGGGATTATTATTCAAAAATATGTGAAAGCAAACACCACAAAGAAGAGACCCATCACCACCACTGTTGTGGTTTTAACATCATGGAGCATGGAGTTGGATACCAAGATTTGGATGAGTTTCTGAAAAAGCCAAAAAATTTAGACTTCATTTTTGAGATTGTCAAAGTCGAGCAGCCTGGCGAATACAAAAAAGACTCGTGGAGCTTGACCGAAGATGAGAAAATAAAACAAATACCAATTTTGAAGTCAAATGGCAACAGTTTATTCAAAGAGAAAAAATACGAGGAGGCAAGTAAACAGTATGAAGAAGCTCTTGGCTATTTGGAACAATTGATGGTCAAAGAAAAACCAAATGACATCGAATGGAATCAGTGGAATGAAATAAAGATTCCGATATTGCTCAATTATTGTTTATGTAAATACAATTTAGGCGAATTTTATGCATGCATCGAACATTTGAACACAATATTGGAAAGTAAACCAAATAATACCAAAGCACTGTACAGACGTGCCAAAGCGAACGCGTCTATTTGGAATCTGTCAGAGGCCAGAAATGATTTCAAGCAGTGTGCAGAACTTGATCCAGCTCTCAAAAATGATATCTTAAATCAACTTAATCAAATAGATAAGTCTGAGGCTTTACATTATAAAAAAGAAGCCGAAAAATTTAAAGGAAGACTTTTTTCTTAAAATTAAAAAAAAATCTATAAATGTGTTCTTTTACGTTGGGCTTAAAATTCCAATATTTTTTTTAAAATTAATTTATGTCAATTTTTAATTCTAATGAATATTTAAAATTTTTATTTTTTTTTCATTTTTTGAGAATATGAAGCTAACTGTAGCCCTCTATAGACTTTCAAACCACATTAAATTTCATAATGTACCTGGAAATATTTTAAATGGGTAATTTAAAAATTGGTTATTTAAAAAAAAAAAGTGGTTTTTAATTTTGAAAAATCCAAGAAAGCATCGAATATGGCCAAAACCGAATACAAAACAAAAAAATTTTTTATTAAGAAAAATTGACACTGAAATAAATAATATGAAGTTGATTAGCAGACCTTACGAATCTGAAGTAAAATAAAAATCTTTTTTTTTTTTATTTTGCCATTTTTTTTAATTTTCCAAGGAAAATTCAGGACCTGCTTACGAAAAAATGAATCAGGAAAAGGCCAAAATTGAATTTTTGAAAAAATTAGAAAAAGTCCGAAGCAACAAAAATAAATTGGAAAACAAATTGATGTCGGATCATCTAGATCCGTTGAGAAATCATCGAGTTTGGGAATAAAATTTTATTTAAAAAAATAAATCGAACTTATTCACAAATATTTTTTGAAATAAAAATATTAATTTAAATTTTTTCAAATATTTAGTTAACTTAGTTTAGTTAAAAAAATAAAATTTAAATATTTTATTGGAATATTTTATTCTATTCTGTTTGTGCAATTTTTTTAAGTTAAAATTTTTGATGTCTCAGTCAACTAGACCCGGAAATAGAGAAAGGGGATGGAATGATCCGCCTGAATTTCTGCATTCAAAGGATAGTACAGCTTCCCAGAACAAGCGAACTATTTTGAACCAAAGAGTAGCTCATTCATTTGACGGCAAGCTGGTTGACAAAAATCCAGACACATTAGCAGAACCACCTAAGCTATCTGCACCGCCAATAAGTCAGATTAATACTAAAAAAGAAGAGGAATTTAACCAAGAAGATGCTGCCAAAGAAATAGATGTTGAAAATTTGGAAAAAAAATTAAACGAAAGTGTTCATCTTTTAAAAGATAGTGGCATAGCTGTAATTTAATTTTGAATTGAAATTTTCGGATTTTAATTTTTGTTTAGATTAGAATTTGTGATGATATTTTAAAAAGGATAAAAATTTTTATTAGTAGTTGGCCCAAATTGAACCAAAATGTCAAACAAAGAATGAGTAGTTTGGTAAAAAATTTGGAAAATAAAGAGCTAAAAGATGCGAATGAACTGCATGTTCGCTTGATGATGGACTATCCATCCGAAGTTAGTCAATGGATGGTCGGTATAAAAAAATTAATATTTGAATTGATTGAACTAGAAAAGAGGAAAGGGCCTCATTCAACTAATGAATAAATTAAAAATTAATAGATTGCTTTTGAATTTATAAAATTGTTTCTTAATAAAAATTATTAAAATTTTAAATACTTTGTTTTTAAAACAAATGATCATTATTATATAAAAACGTGTTAAATTAATCTTAAATTAAGGCTTAATAATGTAAAAGTACCAAGGCTAAGTTTTTGGTAACAGCTGATTTTTTTTTATGCTATCTGATTTTTAGTAAATAAAAATATTGTAGATAATTATTTTTCTTAGTTGAAAAATTAATTGATTAGCAGATAAATGCATTCTTCAGTAGAAAAAGACAAATAATGTCAGTTAAAAGATAATATTTAATTACAAGAATGTCAGTAATGCCATCAAAATCAAATAATATTAAAAAAAGCTATTGAAAGTTCAATACTGGTCTCTTTCAGTAATACAGATAAAGTAGCCTCAAACATATAAATTCAACCATTAGCTCAGAAACGCGGAAGAGGACGTCTACCAAAGTCATTAAATGTTCAAAATACTGACGCCGAAACTATTTAATCAAATCCAACTACAAGAAAAAGACGTAATAATAATTAAATTTATTAAAATGTGAAATTATAACAAAATTGTGTCAACATTTTTTCTTAATATCTTTGATTTTTTTTATTATTTTTTTTTTTGATTTAATTTGCTGTTAAAAAAAAAAAACAAACTTATACTAATAAAAATAAATATCTTTTTTTATATTTAAAATTAGATACGAAAGAATTTAATTAGCTGCATCAAAAAATATATTCTTTTTCTTAATATAGTAAAATTTTTTTAATACCGTTTAAATTTTTTAGGAAAGCTTCCGATAGTTTTAAAAATTATAGAATATGATACTTAAGTAAATTCGTGAAATTAATTTTTCGCTAGCACGAGAAAAAAGTAGGGTTTTTAAAATATTTTATGAGTAAATTACTATAAAGGATAAACTAACACATATTTTCACGAAATAAAAGCATTTATGCCAGCCAATATTATTTGCAAGTAACTTTCATCGCGAATAGAACCATGGTCATGCCCTCTTTGGTAAAAATTGTAATTAAGCAAAAAATTAATTAAATTATTATTTATTTGAGTTTACAAAATTTCAATGTTTCTAACTTGTATAATAATCCATTTATTTAATTCACAATCTAAATCATAAAATGTGATGGAACATTAAAATTTTGAATTAATTAATTTCATTATCATTTTAAACAAGTATAAAATAATTATTTAAAAAATAATTTAATATAGAAAAATTAGAAAAAATTCAATTTCTAAAAATTCAATAAATAAAGAAATGAATTAACAAACATTTGTTCGAATATTACTTTTTTAACAGTTTTTCTAATCAATAAGATCAAATAAATAATAAAAAAATAATGAATTGTCCCTTTTCTACCCTAGAGGATTATAAGGGAGGCGCTCATCTCCTTTCCCAGTACCTTTTTGAGCAACGGATCAGAAAAATTAAAAAAAAAAAATTAAAATAATAAAATATTATTTGAATTATTTTAAATTAAACTATTAATTTGAAATTTATTCTAAAAGTGGCAGCGAGAATAAAGAACAAAAATTAATATAAAAAAACTCTTTAACTTTTTTACTAAAAGTTGAAGCTTTTATTAATTGAATCAGCTGATACAATCGTTCCATTCATTAATACCAACCTCTCCAAATATTGAATTTTTGCAGAATTTTTTCTGTATTTCGTTTGTTTGTTTGGATCTAAAATTCACATTACCTTTGAAAGCGTTCATTCTTTTCATTTAAAAAACTAAAAAAAAATATAAATATTGAAATATTTAAAATAAAAATTTAATTTTTTTTTAGTTTAATTGCTATTGCTTATCACGATTAAAATTGACTCATTGAAAAAAAAGTTAATTTTCATTAGAATAAAGCTTGAAAATGAGAATTTATATATTTTTATCAATTATTTCCAATGTGAATTGTTCATTAGTCAGCTTGTGGAAAATAAGCATAACATCTCCTAGATTGTTTATCTTTGGCAAAAAGCGTTGCTTTGGAAAACTATTACCTAGAGTAGAAATCGTAGATTAAAATCAAAATGGAAAATTAAAATCTGCTATGTCGTCTTTAGCACACAACATTTAACTTACAATTTAATAAAATTTTATTTTAGATTTAAAATATGTTGCCAAAATTTTGTTGATCATAAAAATAAAATGTCGCCATTTTTTTAATAATCATTTTAAAACCAATTTTTTCATTTTTTCCTCAATACGCAACAAATAAATATGTCAAATTTTCATTTGTACAGTCTATCTGGTCATCTCACTCTCAAGCACCGAATAAGTAAAATTTTAAATTTTTTAAAATTTACACTCAACATTTATTAAGCTTTTCTTCAAATTTCTGTGGAAAAAAAACTCTGGTTTGTTTACAACGAGAGTCTGTTTCAGCTCGAAAGCTATCTGAGCGAAAAAAGCTTTCTCTTAAAAAACAACCATCTGCATTGCATTAATTTACTGCGCTCTGCCATCATACCAAGCCAGGACGAACAAAACGTCTTCATAATTCTGTATTTTTTGCTTTTAAAAAAACAATTGAAAAATTAAATTTTATTTTAGTACTGACAATCAAAAGTATGAGCTAAGAGCCGAAAACTATGAGAGCTATTTGGTGTGGGTGAGGGAGCTGCAGGTAACAATGAGTATTAACAGAAGTTTTCATAAAAATTTTAAAAGTTTTATGAAGAAGAAAAGAAGCAATTTTCAAAAGGAATGCAACGAAGTGTTTTACATGGATGCTTTTAATGAAGAGGACGATACGACCATATTTCATGATGATAGCGAGGATGCGTTGTCGACTAGCTCTAATAGTACCATAAAATGTAAATTTTTCTAGTTGAATTTTCTTAAAGATAATGGATATGATAAAAATATTTTAATTAAATCAAAAAATTTTCAAGTCATTTGTCTACAAAATTTGCTTTTTAAAATTATTTTTTTAAAAGTTAAAAACAGTGAAAAACTAAAGCATTCAAGTCGAATTAAAGTTGCGTCTGTGGAATCGATAGATTCAGCATTTAGTGATTTTAAAATGGCATCAAGCGTATCGTGTGATTCATCCAGATACTCTTTGGAGAAAGAAATAATGTATTTTATTTAAAAATCGAAAATAATGGGACTCATTGATTTTATTAAAAATTTTTTAAGTAAATTAAAAAGCGAGTTAGCTTTGTGTAAAGACAAAGAGAGCGAGTATCAAAAAATTTTGAGCCAAAAGGATGAAATTATTGACGATTTGAGAAATCTTATTTTAGAATCGAGCCAAAGTAAGAATTTTTTTTTTATTTTTATTCAAAAATTTTGTCTGATTAATTCAATTAATTAATTCACCGCTAAATTTTATCATTTTAAATTAAAATTATTAATGGTCATTGATATTTGAAAAGCATTTTAAAAATCTAGCTGGCATAATAAGTAAAATAATTATAAATAATGTTGTCAGAAATTAGCAAATAAATGAAAAAAAATTATTGCTTAATTTTTTTATTACTAAATAAAAACAAAATCTCATTAAAAAAAATTAATTGTTTATTTCTTTTACCAAGTTAATACTTTCAAGACTTGCAATAAATTTAGACATCTGGATCAAATAATTATTATCTCCTTTCTACTAAGATAAACACACCATAGTCCTAAGTTTGTCTTCAATGCATTCTTGGTTGATTTTAAAATTTTATTGCTATTTTTTCTGAAAATTTCAATTTATTTTTGTTTCGTTCTAGAAACGTTTATTTAGTTAAAAAAATTTTAAATAAATGGAATGAAGCTTGACAATTTTCAACTTATTAGTAAATCAATGATTATAAGGTCTAGAAGGGTAAAAGGTGTGTATTTGAAAAATAATATTTAAGTTAATTAAATCAATAACTAGATAACCAAATTTAACTCAAAAAAATCCCATGTGAATTCATCTTTATTTTAGTTTTAATTTATAAATTTCTGCGTAATGAATTTCCAATACCACAAAAAATTATCGTATTTTGAAAAATTAAAATTAAAGTTAATTAAAAATATAACTAAAATATACTGCAACATACTTTTTTGCACATTTTTTGCCTAAAATAAAATTTTTGTTTTCTTTTTATTAGTAAATCAAATTAATAAAAAAATTTAAATCTTATTGATGTTTTATTTTTTGTTTTTTTTACATTAGAAAGATTATTTGGGTAAAAAAGATGCAACAAAGTATGTTGCAGTATATTTTTTAATATTTTTAATTAGCTTTTATTTTAATTTATAAAAATGATGCAGTTTTGTATTTTAAATTCACAATACCTTAAATTCAGAAAAATCGTTAATTTTAAAAATTAATTTTCAAAAATTTTTTTTTTTGAGTAAATATTTTTTTTAAATCAACATACAGTGATGATTTGATAACAGTATTTTACGAAAAATTACGTAAATATTCAGGATTTTCAGATAATTTTGGTAAAATTTGGTAAAATTCAAAACGGCCAATTCAAAATTCATAATTTTTGAAAAAATGTCTTTTTTCCGAAAAATCGAAAATTTAAGACAGTTTTTTTTTATAACAATTTAAAAATAATTATTTTTTCAACCAATTTGTGAATCATGTCCAGAATGTGATCAAGTGTTCACCAAAAAATGTGATCATAGGTATCATGTCCAGAATGTGATCAGTGATCAATGATCACATATTTCGTGATCAAAAAGGCCTCTAATTTATGAAAAAATAAAAATAAATTTTTTTGGGTGATCAGAAAAATTTTTTGGTGATCAGAATATTTTTTAAATATATTAAACTTTATTACCAATTTTCAAAAAAAAATAAAACAAAATCTAATTTATTCTTTTTGTTTTTTTGACATGTCCAATTTAACACCCTTTTCATTTTTCATAAATTCACCACAAATGCTACATTGTACCGGTTTTGACTGTTTGCTTAATGCTTTTTTTGCATTTAATTTAGCTGCATTGGACGATTCTACTGTGACCAAAGCAATTTCTTTGTAAAAACTGTCTTTTCCTTTACGGTTTTTAAATCTTAATATATATTTCAAAAACTTATAGTTTATTATGGTGAGTTGCAATTTTTTTTGTTTTTTTTTTATTTCATTCAATATTAACATAATTTTAAAATTTTGAAATTTCTAGAATGAAAAAAATTTTTTATTTCAACAAAAAAAATTTTATGTGATCAAAAAAATTTTGGTGATCAATTTTTGATCACAAAGAGTACACTTAATATTTTGGTGATCAAAATGATCACATTCTGGACATGACCCCAATTTGTGGAAAAAAAAACTTTCTTAAATTTTCGATTTTTCGAAAAAAAAAGACATTTTTTCAAAAATTTTGAATTTTGAATTGGTCGTTTGGAATTTTACCAAATCTTACCAAAATTATCTGAAAATCCTGAAAATTTACGTAATTTTTCGTAAAATACCTCTTTTTCACTTTTCGGATTTTTCGTTAATTTACGTAAAATGTAGTAGTAGTAGTAGTAAAATAAACTGCTGTACAGATCTCTTTATTCGAGTACTATGCACTTAGCCTTGGTAGGCTTTAGAAGCTTCCATTCATTTTGAAACCATTCATCCAATCTCGCCTTGAACTTGTTCAATGTTTCGGCTTCAATCACGCTATTTGGTAGACTGTTCCACAAAGTCACAACGTACGTTCTGAATGCTCTAAGCGCTTGATGCTTTTGACCAGTCTAGTTGCTCTGCGTTGAACGCTTTCTAATAATTTGATATCCTTTTTCAGATGCGGGCACCACGCGCTTATACCGTAATCCAAATGAGGTCTAACAAGAGATGAATATAAAATCCTGAGCGACTCGAGACCAATTTTTCTGAAAGAGTTCCTAATCATGCCAATAGCTCTGTTTGCTTTATTTACGACTGAGTTTACTTGATGAGATCATTTCAAATCATTTGAAATTAAACACCCAGATCACGTTCTTTGTCTGATTTTGATAACTCATGCCGATTTCCATCTTTCATGTTTACCTAGGTGCATAACTTTGCATTTTTCGAGATTAAGATCGATTGACCATGTCCATGACCATTTGATCAAGTTATCAATGTCCTGTTGTAGCTTATGAGGACTGGTTTCTTCTCTATCCCAAACACAAAAAATTTTACCGTCGTCTGCATATAGCTTACATAATTGAGTCAGATTTTCTGGGAGATCATTAATAAATATAATAAATAGTAATGGGCCCAGCACGGACAAAATTTGGTAAAATTTGGTTAATTTACGCTATTTTACGTAACTTTTCGTAAAATACTGTTATCAAATAACCACTATAACATTAAAGCACTTTACATTAAAATTATTTAAATTAATTTAAAGATTAATTTTAAAGATAAACTCTTCGAATTGAAATGATATTTTGAATTGAGCATCAACTTCAAGATGCCAAAAATTTTCAAATTTAAAAATTTATATAAAAATATTTACTTCAAGGTAGGAATGAGATATCTCGAAATATTCGAGATGAAAACGAAATCCTGCAGACTGAAGTGTCTCTGTTGAAATTAGATTTGAACAGAGACAATGCCAAATTTCTAAGATTTGAAAAGTAAATTAATTTTTAATTATTGAATACAAAATTAAATCAAAAATTAAAAAAGCGAGATAAAATATCTAAAATCTGAAAACAATCGACTCAAAATGGATTACTTGGATATTCTACAATCTTTCTTAGCATGTTCCAGCGACTATCAAAATTCCAATAATCCAAATGAGAATCTAAGCATTTCAAACCTGAGTTTATCTGATGATCAATCTATTGATCTACCTCCATTCAACGATTCAATTAAACAATTCACTCTTTTCGGAGGCGAAAAGCACAAAAATAGACTCAAGGAATACCTGGAAGAGTGTCGACGCAACGACCCGAGTTTTCCGTCCTGGGAAAGCGTCACTAGCAATGAATGTTTTGTAGATAAATATGGCTTTAGGTACAACAAATCCAATGAGTACGCACTTATCCATTATATATGCCAACAAATAAGCATATTTTACAAAAGTCAGCCAAAATTGAAAGAGGCTAATTTATGGGAGACAAGACTGCGAGAATGGAAGAAATCGTTAGACCCTTCCAGTGAAGTTAAGTTGATGATTCGCAGCGGAATACTGCCTAAATATCGGTCAGAATTTTGGAAGTTGTGCATATACAGACAAGTGGGAGACATCAAAAAATCCAAGGGACCAAATTATTATCAATTTTTGTGCAATCTTTCAAATGATTTACCTGTAAGTTTTAAAAGGAAAAAAATGAATGTGTTTTTTTAAGTTTTTATCTTAGAGGGACATAATCAAATTTGACCATCAGATTTTTTTGGACTTGTTCAGAACCCTACCGAATAATGTAAAATTTTGTTCAAAATATTCACAAGGAGTAAATAATTTTTTTTTTTTTAAATAAAAATTTAATTTATTTTTGAAAGATAAATCAATTACAAGAAGTATTGAGAGCATTTTGTTTGTACAACCCAAATATAGGCTATTGTCAAGGCATGAACTTTATTGTAGGCATCGCACTGCTATTTCTTGATCCAGAAGACGCTTTTTGGTGCCTGGTAGCAATAACTGAAAAATTTTTTCTAGCCCACTACTTTGACTGTGGTCTGGTGGGCGCCCAAAGCGACCAGCACTGCTTGAAGCAACTAATCGAACTTAAACTGCCAGATCTTCATTACCACTTGAAAAAACTTGACATCGACATCTCAACAATAACACTAAATTGGTTCATGGCTTTGTTCTTTGATGCCCTACCATTCGAAACAATGCTCAGAATTTGGGACTGTTTTTTGCTTGAAGGAAACAAAGTTTTGTTCAGGTATTCATTGGGTCTGTTGTATATGCACAAAAATTTCCTACTAAAGCACACCGATACCATTTCGATTTTCAAAGCGCTTAAATATTCAGTGAGCGTGACATTCGATGTGGAAGAATTGACCAAAATTTCTTTTAACACTCTCAAGCCTTTTCCAAAGCGAAAAGAAATTCAGCAAAAACAAAGAGCTTTCTTTAAGGAATTAACTACCAAATGGGAGAAAAAGAAAATAAATGAGGCAAGTGCTTTTTATGAGGAAACTGAGAGCATTCATGATCTTAGAATATCATATGCATGTTTTGTCAATGACAAGGAAATATGGGTGTGTAGTGGAAAACAAGCTGAGGGTATTGTAATGGTCGCTAACACTGAAACGAGAAAAATGGCCGTTCAAAATTTTAATGTAAGCTGATTATCAATTATTAGTATGTTTTCTGATCTTATCATTTAGTAGGAATACTTAAGTTTGTATTTTTCAGGCAAGGAATGAGTAAATTAATAAATAAGCAAATTTTATAAAACTTTAACTTTTTTGGAAAAAGTTTTACAAAAATTTTTTACAAGGCATTGTGAAATTTCAAACAAAAATAAAAAATTTTTATAACTTTTGTTCTAAATGTCAAAAACTTGTTCTGCAAATGTAACAAAATGAAGCAACCTTTGTTTCACCTACTGCACAAGTCTGCAAAATATGTGCAAATTCTGCAAAATTGCACTCTTTAAAAGAATTAAAAATAAAACGCAATTAATTTGCACATATTTTGCAGACTTGTGCAGTAGGTGAAACAAAGGTTGTTTCATTTTGTTACATTTGCAGAACAAGTTTTTGACATTTAGAACAAAAGTTATAAAAATTTTTTATTTTTGTATTGGAATTTTTGTATTAAATTTCACAACGCCTTTTTACAAAAGTTGCTACAATTTACAGAACATGTTTTGGCCCTTCAGAACTTAAGCTTTGCATTTTTAATATTTTGTTTTTATTTTTTGTACCAAAAATCTCAATGCCTTTCTTTCACAAAAATTTCTTAAAATACATAGTGTACCATTACTTTATTCAACTTTGGAAAGAGAAAATGAAGTCTACAGATCATAAAATCATTAAAATAGATTTTTAGTTTATTTTTTTTTTAGAAAAAGTTCAAAATTAAAGGTTTTTATGTAAAAATTAAAAACCTTGTTTCATTTGAAGAACAAATTTTAAAAAAATAATATGAATAAAATATATTAGTCCCTTTTTTATTGAAGAAAAATATGAATTTTTACAATGATTCAAAATAAATATTTTAGTATAATTTTCCTCTAAAATTTTGTCTTATTTCTAGATTTCTTGTTTAAATTTTTTAAATTAAATTTTAGTTAATAATTTATCCTTGAATTAAAAATTTTTGAAAATCGTTAAAACAAGCTTTCTTTATTACCCATAATCTAAAAATCAGTATAAAGTCATACTTTATTAATTTTGATCTCTTCAGTTCTATTCATCCTTATCTTTTTCAAAGATTTCTGATTAAATAAATCGATTTTTGTTTTTTTTTTCTTTTATATTATATTTATGAATAAAATAAAAATAAAAATTTAATTTAAGTATAATTTTCCTCTAAAATTTTGTCTTATTTCTAGATTTCTTGTTTAAATTTTTTAAATTGAATTTTTATTTTTATTTTATTGAATTTAAGAATAACGATAACAAATATTTAAAATTTGTTTTAAAAAAGAATTTTAGTTAAATAAGTTCTAATTTATTTAATTAATTTGATTTGTTTTTTAATTATTTTTCTATTAAAATGTATGTTTTTTCATAAATTTTATCTTGCGTTATTAATTTTCTGTAAATTGATATATTATCTTATTTAGATTAATACTTTTTAATGTTTGATAATAAAAATTTTAATTTTAATTTTTTAATTAGACCGACTGCAAGGTCCTGTGCATGGTTTTTCTGGAAGATTTTAATATGGTATTAATGGGCCTAATATCAAAAGAACTTGTGGCATATGATTCCCAAATGAAGTTATTTAAATGTATTTTGTATTAACTCAATTATTTATTAATTTTTTTAGACATTATTTGTGGAGTATTAAACTAAAAGAACCAATTTTGCACATGTTTAGTGTAAAAGATGGTCTACAGGGCTACAGGCTGTACTGTGGTCTGGCAAATGGCTTTCTCACTTACATAGAACTAAATTCTATATCCCAACCATGTGACATTTTTGACATAAATGTATCTAATAACCCCATTAACTATATCGAACAAATAATTGATGAAAATCAAACTAGTTACTTGTGGCTTGCTTCTGTAAATGCAGTTTATGTTCTTAACGAGAGGTTTTTTCTAAATTTAAAAATTGAAAAAAATTGAAAAAAATTGAAACTTTATTTTAAAGATTGCTGATGAATGAATTTAAATTTGAGGTTGCCGAGAACCAATATGGTCCTATTTTAATGCTGAAAAAATGCAAATACGGAGTTTTTCTGTCAATAAAGGACTCATCTATTTTACATTTGTATGACGTCCAGACCCATAGTTGTAAGCTTCTATTCGACTTGCGGTACAATATCAAGCTTAATCTTGAAACTGATGACGATTTTAGTTACAGCAAATCTCGACTCACCTGCTATTTATCATTTGAAGATCTTGTTTTGATTGGTACTGGCGACGGATTTCTTTTTATCTATTCAATAGAAAGGTATGAGAAAAAAAAGGTCAAAAAAGTTCACAAAAAATTTAGTTTGATAACACCTATGCTCAGACAGAATAATTCGAGACGAAATTTGTCCATAGGACCGCAGTTATTGGGGAAAATTTTGGAGAAAAAATTGAATAAAGAAAAAATCAAACGAAATTCATCACTGCCTTCACTTCTAAATAAGCTAGATGAAACTGTTGGTCCAATCTTGAACAGGACCAGAAGTTTTACTCTTCTAGATTCTTCTGTTTCATTAAAAGAAATCAGAGATATGAATCACGTGAGACCTAGGATGAAAAAAAACAACCAAAAAAGATACGACTTCAATATGGATCTAGTCACAAAAGTAAAAATAAGTGACCAGCCTGTTAAATGTATTTTGGGCAAAAAGTAATTTTTAAAAAATTAAATTTTCAATGAATTTTGAAAAATGTTTTTAGGATTAAAAATCAAGATGTAGTTTTTACTTGTTCGGGCAGCTATGGTGACGACGAGACAGTTCTCAAATGGACCAGAAACTATGAGGTTCTTTTTAATTCAGTGTTTTATTTTTAGTTAATTTTAAGCAAAAATTTTAGAATAATTGGATTAATGAACCATTTATTGAAATTTGTCCATTTACCAATGTACCAAAGAGACCAATGTATGCCAAAATTGAATATTTTCAAAATTTAAAAAGAAAAAATTAAATTTTTTTACTTTTTGATATAATTTTATATTTTTTAATTAATTGTATGTTAATGAATTTTTTAATTTTATTACACTGCATTTAAATTTTTTTCATGATAAGTTAGAGATGATTGTTTTCATTTTTCTTTGTAAAATATTCAATAAATTAAAGACTTTAAAAAGTTTTGAATACTAAATTATATATTTAATCGAATGTTCGGCTCTTTTTAAACAATATTTTACAAGCAAAAAATCAAAAGTATTTACTCCAGTATTTTCTTCTTTTTGATTAAATAATACGATTTCCACTGGTAATTTTTACAAAGATTCTGTACGAGTAAATACGGTTAAGTTCATATCAATGCATATTTCAATTAAAAGTCATTTTATCTTCAAATTTTACTAAAATTAATTTAATTATAATCTAATTTCTGATGATTTTTTTTTTTTTTTTTTT
>QEOQ01000539.1:5245-22129 GCA_010279815.1 Brachionus plicatilis | reverse complement strand
TAAGGTAGCAATTACACAGTATTTTTTGCATTTTAATTTATTTTTATTGGCTACTATTTAGGGACTGACAAAATTAAATCAAAGTATAGACTAATTTATAGAATTTACTGACATTTATTATGTTTATTGGACTAAATTAATTAAAAATGGACAAATTAAAATACTAATTGACAAAACTCGTAACTTTAAGACTAATTAATAGAATTCATGACTAATTTGAGAATAATCAGGTTTAAAATTTTTCTATTCTTGCTCTCCTGAGAATGCTTCTTGTTTTTCTTCTGCGTTTCTTTTAATTAAAGCGGATACCGTTTCAATTTTTTTGTGACGTTGAACACACTCATGTCCCAAAGGCAAGTCGAGATATTTCAAAAGTTGTAATAGATGCAATTGAGAGGTTTTTTGACGTGGGTTTTACTGCACCAAAAGCAATTTTGCGTGCTTTGAAAAAAGAAGGGTATGAAAAGTCATCGATTACCCAACTGAATACTTTTTTGACTGGATTGAGACAGAAAAAGTTCGGCTCTCCAAGCATAAACTTGGCTGAACTAGAAGCATGGTGTGAAGCTCGACGTGAAATACCAAACTCAGTTGATCAAGATAAGGTTTTTGTTGCAAACTTTGAATATACTGTAAATGATTCTGAGCTCCAATCTTTCCGCATTCTTTTCACCACTCGCAGACTTATATCACTAATGAAGACGTCTCACATTTCTATTGACGCCACCTATAAACTTATTTACCAAGTTTTCCCAGTTTTGCTTGCCGGTACTACAGATAGAATGAAGCATTTCCATCCTTTCTGTCTAGCCATCACGTCACATGAAGCATCCTAGGACTTTGCCTTTGTATTCAATTCATTGAAAGACGTTGCATCTAAGGTTCTTGATGGATTCATCTACTGTGCTAAAATTGTTGTGGCAGACGGAGCCGAAGCTATCTCAAATGGTTTTTCTTCTACACTCAAAGATCTTAAAGCTCAGATTAGGCAAGACATTCTTCAGCTACAACTTTGCGAATCCGAGGATATCTTCGATGCTGCTTTAAAACTCTTCTTTCTGAAGTATCGTTCTAAAAAACTTGAGTGTTTGAACAATTTCCTTGACTATTTATCTTCTGAATGGACTACATTGTTAAAAGGTTGGTTTGAAGTTCATCATTATTTTGTCATTATTTTATTGCTACTTTTTCTCATAAAAAAAATGTTTGTTTTTATTTTAAAAAAATTGTCAGTAGCTTCTATAATTTTGTTATCCTTTTTATTTTTATTTTGTCAGTTAATAAAAGTAAAATTTGTCATATACTTTCCATAAATTTGTCATATGAATAAAATATAAGCGATTTTTTTTTCTTTTTTAACAATTTTTAAAAAAGCAACTGATAAAAATATTGTTAGACGGACGGCAATATGCAACTATTGTAGAAAATCAATATCTGAATCAGGAAACAATACATCAAACTTTATTCGTCATTGCAAAAAATGCGATCCAGAGACATATACGGAGTACAAAAAGGCATATATTTTTTCGAGTAGCTAATAGAATCAGAGTACAAATGCAAAGATATTTAAAAAGTATCGAAGATTGGTTCAACAAATGGAGGCTAACAACAGCTGGAAAAAAGTGTTCCTTTACAATTTATTCGAAAGGTCCAATACCAAAAGAACTTAGCAGTGGGGAGTTCAAATTATTTATTTTCAATGAAGCGATTCCCGTAAATCATAACCCCAAGTACCTGGGCATCAACTTAGACCGTAATTTAAATTTCAAACATCATACCGAACTAGTTAGAGAAAAGTCGTTTAAACTTTTGAATATTATTAAGTGTCTTACGTTCAAAAAATGGTCGTTGAGTACAGAACGTTTAATAAACGTCTATAAAGTGTTAATCCGTTCGACCATGGAGTATGTTCCACAATTACTTCTAGTGAACGGCAAAAATATTGAAAGACTACATGGAGTACAATACAAAGCATTACAAATATTACTAAAAGAGAGTCCTAGATGTTCAAATCTTTTTCTACACCACCTTAGTCAATTGAAACTATTCATGATCGCATTTACTCACTTAGTGAAAAGTATCTTGAAAAAAATATATTAAATTGTAACCCTCTAATTTTAGAACTCATCGAAAATCAAACAGTAACAACCAAAAGAAATACTCCTCTAGAATTACTCAACAGACTCGTTTAATCTCTCTTTTTTATTTTTTCTTATTTTATTTCTTCTACTTGTAAATATTATAAACTGATTAATTAAACTACCAACTAACTTGAAGGCAAAAGAGTTCGCTCAAGCCTTCTAAAATCAATTAATAAACTATTGAAACTATCGAGTAGCTAATTTACTTTTCAAAATAGCTAATTAAATAAAAAAAAATATTTTTCGACAGTAGCTTAACTATTTGCGATAATAGCTAATATATTTTTTGAAGTAGCAACTGATAAAAAATTAGTGTTAATCTAAAATAGCACTTAATTGATATCATATAAGTGACAATTAGATAAGAAGTCAGAATTCTATAATTTTTATAATGGTAATTATAATGGTTATTTACATGGTAACTTCAACTGATGTAAATTATGAAGCGACAAAAGAAGGCATGAAACATGTTATAGGTATAAGCTATGAACTGTCTAAGTTTGATTCCTTTCCAGCTTTGGACTTGAATATTGAGCAAAACGCGAAGAGAGGTAGACGCAAAAAAGCTTCTTCTGCACTACAGAGAAACTCAACTGGCCCTTTGAATCGGGACGCATTCAATATGCCAACACAATTAGTCTCAAATAGTGAAACAAATGATTCTCAGCCAGTCATAAATGAATTAACAAATCAATCAGCCCCAACAGCCCAAGAGGTCGCCCAAGAAAAAATAAAAATTAGTTTTTGTGTATTTTTTTGTTTTTGTTTTCGAGTTTTTGTTTTCTTTTTTTGCTACTGACAAAAGTATTTTTGCTACTTTTTTGAATATTTTAGCTACGAAAAAAAATATTTTTGCTACTTTTATAATCTATTTTTCAAAAATAAATTAGCTACTCAAAAAAATATATGCCGTACAAAAATTCAGTCTCCCCAAAATTACGAACACCTTGCGACGTCGATTCTAAAAAAAATAACGCCAGAAACCATTAATTTTTTCATTTTCAAGTATCTAATTATAGGTTGTTGTCTGCCATACAGAATTGTTGAAATAAAAGGTATGAATAGAAACTTCTACTTTAATGTTTTTATTTTAAATTTTCTTTATTTGGCCAAAAATAAAATGGTAAATGTTAAAGTCAAGACAATGTGATTTTAAAATTAAGATTCAGGTTTAAAACAACATTCGAGAAAAAACTTTTTCAATCGATATTGATTACAATTATTGTAAAAAAATATTCAATGAAATTGATGTTAACAGGTGGGTCAAAAGGTAGGACTTGATTGGAGAAAATAAAAATTTTGCGTAAACTCAGAGTGGCTCAAAAGAATCAAGTCTCATATCAAGTCCAAGTTCGGACTTTAATAAAAAAAAAAAAATTACCAGGACTAGCAAAAGTAAGATTCTGCAAATTTTGGAAAAAAAGAAGAAAGCATTCCACAATTTGTGGTTTAATTAAAGATGTATTTTTTTAAGATATTTATATTACGATTATTTTTATTTTACTTTCAATTTAAATTATGTTTCGAATAAATTTTTAGATAAAAAAAAAATTTAATTCCTTAATTATCTTCAAAAAGAGTCATTTGGCATGTTTTGATCCTTCAAGCGTGTTTGTGATTAGTGATTAATTTTAATGATATTTTTTTTCTTTACATGGAAATTTCTTTTATAAAATTGAATGTAAATTTAACTGCGGGTTCCAGGAATTTTATTGGGAGTTCGATTTTATAATAAAAACTTCAAAATGAATAAAATTTTGAACAAAAGAAAAATTAAATAAAAAATTTTTATTTTTTTAAAATATCTTTGATTTATTTTCAGTTTTTTCTAGACTCAGCAGTAATTGTACATAAACTTTGACTATTTATCTTCTCAATCTTAGATATCTTGTAAGTAATAATGATGCAAAAAATATTAAAACAATTTTTTTTTAAGCATTTAGCAATTTTATGTCACTTATTAGCCATAAATGGATACCAACAACGAGATCGACTTATGTTAGAATGCAAAAGCAATACTTATCTTCGATTAATGATTTACTACGAAAATCATTAGCGTCTACAAAATACGTCTCTCTTACGCTTGACATTTGGACAGATAGAAGATTAAGATCATTTATTGGAATTACAGCTCACTATATCGACGAAAAATTTGACTTTAAAACATTTGTATTAAAATGCAAACATACTTTTTTTACAATTGGGAATAATCGACGAATTTAATTTAAAGTAAAAAATATTCAATTGTAAATAAACCTCCAGAGTTTTTAAAGCAGTATAGAAAGTCAAAGTTAAGTCATTTTACAAACATCATAATTTTTGATGAAAAAATTAAAAGTTTAATACAACAAAAATTTATATTGACCTTAATGTAATAAAACAGATTTAGTTCAATATTAAATTTATGAAAATATCGTATATTGAATGATTATATTTCAAAGTAGTTTCTTGACTTCGAAAATACCTTTAAATGACTTTTTTTGCATGAATCTGTTAAACTCAAAATTGAAAATTTCCAATTTACTATTTATAATATTTTAGAGAGAAAATTATTAAAATAGTGACCGATAATGGCTTAAATATGGTGAAAATTGGAAAACTAATGGATTTAGGTTTTTAGATTCATTAATCATTTTTTATATTTTATTTTTTAATTTTTTTTTAGTTGGAGACGACGAATTTGATATTAATGGAAAAATTAAAAGTGATTATGACTCAGATGAAAAATATGAAATAACAAGTTCAGAAGATGAACTAAACTCAGTTAGGGATGAAAATTCTGAATTATACTTAATTACAGACAACCGCAACCTACGATGCTTTGCTCATTCAGCTCAATTGGTAGTAAAAAAGAGTCTAAAGAAAGTAAATAATATTGGGAAGATAATCGGAAAATGTACAAAGATTGCTGCTAAATATTCAAAAAAAAAGGATTTCGCTAATTATCTTAACGAAAGAAAATACAAAGCTATTTCTAAGCCTATTATAATAAGATAGAACAGTGAGTTGAAATGTTTAAGGCGAATTTCAAAGATAAAACTATCTGACTTAAATGAAGCTCTCGAATTAGTCGATGAGAGAAATCTTCGTCTTAGTCAATCCGAAAGCTCCCGTCTTAACGACTTTATTCAAATATTAGAACCTTTTGAATTTGTCACAAATGAATTTCAAGGTTTGACATTACTAAATTTTTTAGAAAAAATCTAAGCTTGGCTGTCCCGACCATTTTTCAGCTTCTACAGCATTTAAACAATTTTAACCCAGTTAATGAAAGTTTAAAATCGTTTATTACTGAATTAAAAGAAAAACTATCAGATCGGTTTAAAAACATTTTTTCAGCACTGACACTGAGTAAAAGCAATGAACTGCATGATTTTGCATGGTACATTGCATCATTTCTTGATCCTCAATTGAAATTAAAATGACTTGAAATTACAGAACTTGAGGATGTGGAAAATTCACTTTTTACAGATCTCTTAAAAGAATATCTTTTCAAAGAATGGAGTGTGATCAGGCAGAAACAAACTAATGAAAGTCAACTTAGTCAAATTTTAGCAAGCGAAAGAAATGACAGTGTCGAATCGTCTTTATTTAATAAAAGAAACCCTTGAGCACAACTTGTAGTGATTCAGTATCAAGTTTATTAAAGTCTTCATCTTAACACAGAAATTTTTTTAAGTTTTATGAAAAACAATTCAAATAATAAAGGCGAAATTAATGAACAAACAAAGTTAAAACGAGAAATTGATGAATATGCCTGTATGGATTAAAGACATTTTGGATTAAAAATCAATCAAGATTTCCTAGCCTATTCGGATTAGGATTAAAATTTTTGTGAATTCCAGCATCATCAGGACTAGTTGAACGTCTTTTTTCGAGATCTGGATACATCAATAGACCACATAGATCTAGGTTAACAGTAAGCAATATTGAAGCAACAACATTATTATGTAGCAATTTTGAATTGCTAGATATTTAGTTATTTATTTAAATTATTATTTGTGAAAAAAAAGATGAAGAAAATAAATTGATTATTAAGCAATTTTTATTTTATATTCTAATTTATTATATTGAAGTAAGTACTTTAAATAAATTCAGGGATTCGATCAAGTCAAGTCAAATGACTTAACTTAAAAAGTCATTTGACTTGGCGTCAAGTACAAAATCGTGGTTTGGTAAAAACTGCTCAAAGAAAATTTAAGATTCAGTCTTAAACGCATACAAGGTTTATATTTTATTTCTCTAGAAGATGAATATGAAAGTTTTGAGTATTTTATGCCTATTTCACTTCAAAATTTAATCTGATCCTTAATTATTTTGAGAGCAATTATTTTTGTCGGCTAAAAATGGGAAACAGAATAACCACAAAGATTCCAAAAGAATTGTGGATTATGTTTGATCGGATATATGATAATTTTTTCACTTTCGAATAACGATGTTGAATCTTTGCATTCTCATTTTAAACTTGATGCAAGACAATATTTAAGAGAGGGAAAAGTTGTTGAAATATATAGTCAAGAACAAAGCTTCATGGAATCAAATTTAATAAGCAATTTACTGGTGAGCCAAAATAAAAAAAATTACTAAAAATCAAAAAATCAACAAAATTTTTTCACAATACGAATCAAAAACAATTTGATTGCATATCAATAGATTTGCTTGTTCATTTTTATATAACTAATTAATTGAATTAATTAAAGTCAAATTGAGAGTTGAAATTATTTTATTCAATATTTTTTTTCTAGATAATTGACATTTCTATATTTAATAAAATTCAAAATTTTTTTTCTACATAATTGAAATTTTTATGTTTTGCAATCTATATATTTTATTTTCTATATTATTTATTCTATGTTTTGATAGATATCCTAATCAATTTTTGAGAAATGATCATGTTTATTCATTTAATAAGTCTTAGTCTATAAAAACAGTCTAAGTAGACGTTAGCTATATAACCTCCGAATTAGAATAGTAATGTTAAACTTTTATAATGGTAAGATTTTAATCACTTAGATTTAAGGCTTTAGCATTTTGGATATTGAGGTAACTGAAGTGTAATTGAAACAGAATGTCGATTCATTGATGTCTAAAAGAAAAGAGGATCTGAATGTAAGAAAAAGAAGATTCACTTAACAGTTCTTTTATTTAGACGTTAAAAACAAATATTTACGTGATGTAAGGATTTATTCTAAAAAGATAAGTGTATTTTCTTGAAATAAATAAGAAAAAAATTAGTTCCAAATTTTTATGGATGAATCTGATGATCCACTCGCCAAGTCACCATTTTGAAGAACTGCTAGTGACCAAACCGGACCTGAATGATTATTGAGAGTCATTTTTACACTTCCATCTTCTAAATTCCAAATTTTAACGGATGAATCCCCTGATCCACTCGCCAAGTCACCATTTTGAAGAACTGCTAGTGATATTACCCAATCTGAATGATTTTTCAGAGTCATTTTTACTTTAGAAAATTTTTATTTTTATTTTAGAAAATTTTTATTTCAATTTTTTTAAAACTTACATGTAAAATTTGAATCTAATCTTAATGAATTTTTAATTTTTTTTATTAAAATATAATCCATTTCAATGGAGTTGAATGGAACAATATCGTGTTGAATTGAACACATTTTATCGTTGATAATTGCCATTTTACAAGTTTCTAGTTTTAAACATTCCATTGCACATTTAAATTGATTAATTTTATCTATTTGATTAAAATTGTTGCCGTTGTACTTTGTAAAATAGCATTCCAATTGTTTACAATCAAAATCCAAAATTTGTATAGCAAGGAATAAGAAAGTAAATCCACATATTTTTTTCATTTTGTTATTTATCTTTTTCACTTTGTTGCAAAAATATCTTGAATTTCGTTTAATTAATTCAATCTAAAAGTCAAGAAATCGAAAAACATTATTTAAAATCCTTATCAATTTAATTTACTTTTAAATATCAAAATTTATTGGATTGATTGAAATTTATTGGGAAAATTTTGTTAATAAAATTTTCTTATTAAAAGATTTTTTACATTAAAAAATTAAAAAAAAAAATTTCAGCTTACATTCGAAATTCGAGACAAAAGAACAATTTAGAAATGGACTAAGAAACCAAAAAAAATGGTCTTATTTGCTTAATGGGAAAGAATTAGGGAAAAATTATTCATGTTGCTAAAAATGGATGAGTGATGGATTTTCTAATTATTTTTAGTTTTATTTATCTTTTTGATAATAAAAATTTGATTTTCGTGAGCTTCTCTTTTTTGATGTTTTAGTATCCTTTTTATTTGTTTTTTCCTATTTTGTCATATTAAATGTGTTCTTCTCTAATTTTGGATATTTTTTATTCTAAATTATGATACAGGATATTTAAAAAGCTTTTATAAGTAAAAATTTGATTGTGAAATTTAAATTCATAAAAAATAATTTTTTCAAAACAAACAAGGCATACATTTATTGTTTTTTTGCAAGTTTATGTAATATAGAATAAATTTTCCCTAAAAATTCAATTATTAATGTTCAAATATTAGATAAATTTCTCTTTTTGAAATTTTCCAATATAAGTCTTATTTTCAACATTATTTATTTAGTTATTTGTTTATTTAAATTAGTTTTTTATATCCAAATAATCTATGAATTTACCATGGAACGATTTATTTGAAGCTTTTCTTTTCACATGTGTGATGTGGCACTGTTAATTTTAAATTTTTGAGTAGACTGTAAAAAAGGAATACTTTTTGGAGAGTTTACTCAAATATTTTACAGTAACAATTAGCTCAATTGGAATAACGAAGTCAAATCAGAGAACCTGCTGCAGTTTTAAATGAACCTTTAAGAAAAATAGTAATGAAAGTTAAGGAAAGATTTTCATTTACTGATAAAGAAAGAGTCTGCTGAACAATTTATTTTACATCAACAGAGAGCTTCCAAGTCGAATTTTTATTTATTTAGTTAGTTTAAGGATCGCTTGTCGGTTTAATTAAATAAAAAAAAAATATATAAAATAAAGTCAAATTGAGTATAAAATTAAATAAAATAAAATATTCCAAGAAAAAGATGAAAAAAAATGATATAAAATATTCACAGAAACTTAAATTTTCAAATTTTAGTATGTTAAATAGCTCTGCTGTCATTTTCTCGCGATTTTTGCGTCCAAGTACCTCTTTGACACATTTTGCCTTCTCACTTTCAAGCTTTTTTGCATCCCTATTTACTTCCAAGTGTAACCAGTAGTTTTGTTGTCAAAACTGTTTATTGAATTATATCCAAAATGTGAATAGTTTCTATTATTTATAGTGACAATGTTTGGCTGAAGAAAGGAACGCTTTAAAATGTTTGAATGAATCATTCAGAGAACGCATGCGTGAGTGCTGGATTGAGTTATATAATTCTTAAGCTCTAATCTCAAATCTAATTAAATTCTTAAAAATCTAATAAGTCATGTGGTTTAGTCACATGACATGTCTACATCCCTCGGGCCTTAAAGAATGTCAACTATAAATAATGTAAACACAAATCATAAATAAATAAACATAAAATAAAATTAAATGATAAATAAAATAAATAGTTTTTGTTTAAGAGAAGTATTCTAGTCGTTGAGGCGGCACAGACTTTCTTCCAGTCTTGGTCACTTGTTCTTTCTGTTTAACATTCTCACAGTTTTTGCTTCCTGGCTTCCTTTCCCTCTTTAAAAAACGCTGCTCATTTCCTTCTTGAACATTGGCCAGCTCTCCCAATTCCACTCCAGTTTCGTCATTTTCTTCTTCCACCACCTCACCTTCACTCGATGTTTCGAATTCTTCGTCGTCCCTCTTTGGATCTGCATTGCTAATTCTGTTTTCAGTTTAGGTCACAGCTTCATCACTCGAGTGCAGCAAGAACTTGGCCCTATTCCATTCGGTATCGCACTCATTTGAAAGCTTTTTTGGCAAGATGTACTTCTTGACACGATTTATGTGTACAACAAAACTCTTAATTCGATTAAGTGTGGTTATCTTAACCGACACTTCATTTATAATTTCTAAGACAATAAACGGAACTAATTTTTTTTAAGAAAACATTTTGACTTCTCGAGAGCAGGCTTAAAATTCTTCAGTAAAACGAAGTCGCCAGGTTTCAAATTTTCCAAAGGTTTGGCTTTTTGGTCGTAATATTTTTGTTGTTTTGCTCTAGCTAAAGCCAAATTGCTTTTTACAAGCTTGTGTATTTTATCTTTTGATTGAACAATTTTTGATACCTATCTGTCTGCATCTAGTTTCATATATTTTTCTCTAGCCACTCCAACTAATTGATCCATAACCTTCACAGGCTTCGTACCAAAAATCACTTCATACGGCGAAAACCCAGTAGATGGATGTGCTGAAAAGTTGTAGGCACATATAACTTGCTTTAAGTGAATGTCCCAGTCCATTTGAGCATCATGAACATAGACACTTAAGATTTGTTTTATGGTTCTGTTCGTCCTCTCAATCAAACCATTACACTCTGGATGGTATGCCGATGTACGCCGTTTCGAAATTCCATATGCATCGCAGAGTTGTTTCAACACCGCACTTTCAAAATTCGGTCCTTGATCTCAAAGTAATAACTCAAATGCTCCATACCGACACACCAACTCCTCAAATACAAACTTAGCCGTTTCTTCTGCACTAAAAGTAGCAAACGCTTTTCCTTCTAAAAATTTTGAAAAATAGTCTATTGCTAAAACAATATACAGGTTTCCCCTTGATGTTTGGACCAGTGGACCCATGAAATCAATACCAATCATTTGCCACGGTCGTGAAATTATAATTTGTTTCAAAGGAGCACGAAAACTTGGCCCACCAATCTTGAATCTTTGGCAAATGTCACAACTTTTACAATACTCAATCTTTTGCTTTCGCATACCAAACCAAAAAAAATTTGACTCTATTGGCTCATAAGTCTTCTCAAAACTTCGATGCCCTGAAAGTTCATAGTCATGATAAATTCTAAGAAGATATTGGACTGCATGATTAGGTACTCCTACTCGATCACTACGACCATTCGATCTCACCACCAAAACTCCATCTATCAGTCTCAAACACTCTTTAATTATGAACCATTTATGTCCATTTTTCACCTTTAGCCACTCGATCTTTTTGCTCTTTTTGCGAACCAATTCAACCACTTTACTAATACATGTGTCTTTCTGTTGTTCAAAATTCCAAATCACACCATTATTTACTTTTATCAAGTAAATGTTTGCAACTGTTCTGGACAGAAGGTCTGGCAAAACATTTGCGGGACCAGGCTTATAAAAAATCTCATAATCTAACTCGTGAAATTTTGAAAACAATCTACCAAGACGTCCTGTCGGATCTTTCAGCTTTTTGAGCGTTGCCAGTGGTCGATGATCAGTCACAAACAGAATTTTACGGCCAATCACATATGCTCTGAAATGCCTAGAACCCCATACTATTGCTAGTAGCTCTTTTTCACTCACCGTAAAATTTCTCTCTGTTTTTGTCAAGTGACCACTAGCATATGCAATCGGATGGTCTTAACCATCTATCGTCTGGATAAGTACTGCGCCAATTGCCGTGTCAGATGAATCACTTTCAATTTTAAATGGTTTTTTAAAGTCCGGTAACGCCAACACAGGTTCTGATGCCAATTTTTGTTTTAGCTCATTGAACACCATTTCTGCTTGCTCATTCCATTTGAACTTGCTTTTGGACTCGCTTAATTTGTACAAACAATTGGCAATCTAACTAAATTTCTTTATAAATTTTCTAAAATGAGATACTGCACCCAAAAATCTCTTAAGCTCTCTAGCCGTTTCATAGTATACCTCCATTTGTAAAACTGCTTTTACTTTTTCTTGGTCTGGTACAATACCTTTAGCTGAAATTTTGTGCTTCAAGATACACAAGTTGTCTTTGCAAAAATGACACTTGCTAACCTGGAGCTTCAGGTTTGCCTTGCGAAAACGATCTCAAGGACCATCTCAAGACGTACCAAGTGTTCCTCGAAGCTCCTTGAAAATACCACTACGTCATCAATGTACATCATATATTTTTCCCAAGTGAGACCCTTCAACACCTTGTTCATTAGTCTTTGAAAGGTCGCCGGTCCGTTACACAAGCCAAATGGCATAACTGTGAACTGGAATAAGCCTTCATCAGTAACAAAAGCGGTCTTTGGTCTGTCTTCCGGTGCCAACCCAACCTGCCAATATCCACGATCTGCGTCTAATAAACTAAACCATTTTGATCCAACCAAGACTTCTAGTGTCTCATCGATTCGTGGTAATGGATACGAATCTTTGACAGTAATCTCGTTGAGTTTTGTGAAGTCAATACAAAATCTGTACTTAGGTTGACCATCTTGACTCTTTTTTGAAACTAATAATACTGGTGAAGACCATGGACTCTCACTCTCCTCAACAATTCCCTCAGCCAACATCTCATTCACTTGCTTACGAACCTCTGTACGACCCTCTGGAGACATTCTGTACTGACGTTGTCTGATGGGCATATCATTTGTTGTCACAATTTTGTATTGAATGAAATTTGTTAAACCATTTGAATCCTTGTCCCATTTAAACACATCCTGGTACTTTTTAAGCATACTCATAAGCTGAACCTTCTGTGTTGCATATAGATCTTTGTTAATGTTTAACAATTTTGGATCAAAATTAACACTTGTTTCTCTTGGTTCAAGTTCGGTCCTGTTTAATGCTAATTCTTACTTCTCAACCTCAACTTGAGCTTCAGGAAACATTTCACCATTGTCTTCAAACACAGCAGCTTCCTCCAAATATCCGACTATCTCATTTGGTTCAAATTTTACAGTATCTGTTGTTGCATTCAGCGCACTCACTACAATCTGGTCAGTTTTCTTTTCTACTTTATGTAAACTACAAGCATAACGGACGCCTCTTCTATCCAATGGTGTACTCGACTCGAAGATCATGGTTCTATTCAACTCCATTTTACCAAATTTTGCATATATCAATTTTTCAGAAAGTGGCTCAATGTTAGTCGCTTGCTTAACAAAACAATTGACTCTATTCACACAAGCTTTTGGTACACCTGACTCTAATCTAATCAAAATTTTCTCACTAAAATGATCAACTAGAACTCGATTCTTTTTTAAAAAATCTCGGCCTAAAATGCATTCCTCAGATGACAAATCCCTTGACACAACAAACAACTGCTCTCCTATCCACTTATCAATCTTAATCAAAAATCGTCCAATAAAACATGAAATTGTTCTTGTCTCCGTTGCCATTTTCAATGAGTACTCTCGTTTAACAACATCCAAACCCCTTGAGCCATTTTCAATCTGTTCAACTATTTGTTGAGGTAACACATTCATGTTGATAAATGAATGCGATGCACCCCCATCAACCAACATACTTAATGTGCAACCATTTTTTGTGCCAGTCAGTTTTGCCAAACCATTCACCCTTATCAAATTGACCCGTTGCTCCAAAACAGATGTCTTTATCTCGAGCATATTAAATTGCTCAAGCTCATCAAGTTCTTTTTGCGTGTTGTTATGTTGGACTGTATAGGCTTTGGCATTAAAGCTTTCAACTTTATTGCTGTGTTTTCGGGAAAATGTTTTACTTCGATAATTATTGTAATTATTAAAGTTAAATTTGGAGTCATTACTGTTAGTTACACTCATTCTTCTACGCTTTTTCCGAAACTCAACTTCTTTATGACCATATATACCACAAAAGTTACAATTGCCATTGAATTTATCACCTCTTTTACTATCATTGACATTAATCCTATTTTACTCGCCCTCAACCTCGATTTTGGTTTCTAGTTCCACACCTTGACCATTTGGTATATAATCTTTAAACACTTGATCAGCCAATGACACCACTTCAGACCAATCCAACTTACTCATACCACCTCGCACAACCGACCTCACATGGACAGGTTAACATTTAAGGAAATGATGCTGCATGGTTACTTGCTGACTGGTTTTGTCCAACTTTGGATAAGCTCTCTTCACAAGCTTTTCTAACTCAATTGCTAATTGCGCAGGTGATTCATCAGCTTTCATAATGCGCTCTTGAAATTCTTTGATACAAATATCAGTAGGCTTAGAACACTTTTCTATCAAATGCTTTGAAATTTTTGAAAAATCCTTTTTATCCTCGTCTGTGAGCATATTGAATGCTTGCTTTGCAACACCAGTTAAACAGAATTCTATCACTTTGCACTTCTTTGCATCGTTCCAATCTTTCTTCACTGCTTCCAATTCGTAATATTGGATAAAATTCTCAGCGTCACCTTCTCCATTGAAAAATGGTACACTCTCAAAGCCTAAACTTGCCATTCCAATAACACAATCAATTACACAACAACACTACTCAAACAGACAGAACACCACTAAGCTCAAACTTTACCGCTATCACCAATTATGTAACCATAAGTTTTGTTGTCAAAACTGTTTATTGAATTATATCCAAAATGTGAATAGTTTCTATTATTTATAGTGACAATGTTTGGCTGAAGAAAGGAACGCTTTAAAATGTTTGAATGAATCATTCAGAGAACGCATGCGTGAGTGCTGGATTGAGTTATATAATTCTTAAGCTCAAATCTCAAATCTAATTTAATTCTTAAAAATCTAATAAGTCATGTGGTTTAGTCACATGACATGTCTACACAAGACGTAGAGAGTCGCTTTATTCTATCTATAATACTTACTTGGTTATTTATTATTTACATATTAATGGTTTATTTTCGCCATCAATGAATTTGATAACTTCCGAGATTAAGTCTTTCTCAAGTGTGTGATGGAGAGTTTCTTCAATTAATTTCTTAGTGTATGTGTTATTGATGAGTCTTCTCATAAATTCGAGCTTTATTTTTTTCAAGACTTTAGGTAGAGGAAGTATGTTAAGAGCTATATGTAGATCTGTCGTCCTGCAGCGTTTCGGGAGTTCGTACACGAAATCATGAAATCTGTTTTCTCAGAGATTTCTCAGAAATTTGAATTCCTTATCATATTCCTCAACTATGTCACGTAGCTCTTGGAGTCCTTTTCTTGTTTCGTTTATGCCATCTGCATACACAAGTGTGTCTAATTTTATGTTTCCAAGACTTAGGCTCAGTAGCTTTAAAAAAATCATTTGAATACTTTTAAAAATTACCTTACTCCCTCATTAAAATTAAATTTACGTAAAATTACTCTGACAAAATTACGTAAATCTAAAATGAAAATCAAAAAGGGCCACAAAAAGATCATTTTTTACGTTTTTTAAAAGAATTTTCCAAGAAAAAAATAAAAAAAAATAATCTACTAAATTTTATCATAAATTACGTAAAGAGATATTTTTTGAGAAAAAAATTATAAAGAAAAGTTAAAAAAAACAATAAAAAAAGCGAAAGTTTTCTTATTTAAAGGTGGTAAATTCACGTAATTTTACAAAAGCAATTTTACGTAAATTAACGTTAAATTACTAAATTTATCCTCAGAACCATGTTTCAAAGCAGTACTGTAAATAAAATACCCAGTCACAAAAAAAAACAATGATTATTGAAAATATATAATCAATGAAAATTGATAGACGAATCATTAATGAGTTACCATCTCATCGGAAATAATTGATGAAAAAATATCTAATTCATTACAATTTATCAAATTTTTAAATAATAATTTTTTTAATTTTTCAAATTATTTTTAAGAATAAAGTAATAAGGGCAAATTGAAGTTCATGATCAAATGTATATTTCAAATCAAAATTTTTAGTTTTTGATTTAAATAAAAACATATTTTTTTATCAATTTTTTAATAATAAATGACTAAACTTTATTAAACATTATTTTTTTAATCTATAATTAGATAGAAAATTATATGAATTTTTATCTGAAGTAAATAAAATTCTTAATGAATATTTTAAAATTTTGCAAAACAAAATATAACTTTGTTTCATCGTCATTTATTTTAAATTAATATAAAATATCATTTAAAATCATTATTTGGATACCTTAATGTCGATTATAAATTTTTCTTTAGAGTTTTCAAATAAAGATTTAGAAGAATCAATTAAAAGTCAATTAGAAAAAAAAATATTTGTTTTCTTTTAATTAAAATAATAAGCATCTTATGTTTAATTAAAAAAAAATAAAAAAAACTAATTTCATCATTTTTATTAAAATTCTAATTAATTAAATTTTGATCATTTGATAATGATCATGAACTTCAATTTGCCAGCAATAAGCAGAAATTTTTTATTTTCAAATTTTTTCCAATTTTATTTGCACTATTGATTCATGAAGAACATCAATTCACTTTTTCTCAATAGAAAAAAGTAATTGATTTATTGTCTTTTTACTAGACTTGAGACAAGAAGGCAGCTTGAGTAAATTTTCGAATCAAAGAACATTGCTTTTCCAGAAGTATTAGATATTTCAGCTTCATATCTTTCGGCTAGTAAAGTCTGTAATTCTTCTAAACTGAATAAATTTGTAATTTTCTTACTGTTTTCTTCATTTTTACAATGGAAATCTATTAAAACATAGAAAAAAAATTTTAGTTAGATGGCCCAACTGGGTGACCAATTTTTTGATCACCCAATTTGCCAAGATTTTGACTTACCCATATAGAATGATCGGTTAAACGGGTGAGTGGCAATATGGTTGATAAGGTTAACCTAATTGTCCTATTTTTTAGTAGGATTGCCCGGCATATTAACCCGGTATGCCGAATTTTCACCTGATTGTCTCGAACATTTAAGTTTTTTTATTAAAAATTGCTCT
>QEOQ01000408.1:3970-22023 GCA_010279815.1 Brachionus plicatilis | reverse complement strand
CCGAGAAACACTGTGAACACGAGGACAAACTAAACATTTCTGTTGAAACATATCACATTGACAGTCACAAGAAATATGTGCGCAAGAAAACAAACAAGCTTAAATCAATGTCAACATTGTCGAGCTCATCGACTTGCTCGTCGTCAAACAGCCAGCCTAATGTGGCCTATCAACGAAAAAACAAAAAATCAAAACAAGTTTCCTCACATGAGCTAAATCAACAAATCTCCAGTCAATCTTTGCTAAGATTTCTATTGCTAAAATTAATAAAATTTATCTTTATTTTTCTTTTGCCTATTTTATTTGTTCTTCTCTTTCTGGCTTATGTATTGTATCGTAATTATTTAAATCCCAATTGTTGTGACATGAAACGCAATTATCTTTTAATTAATGTAACATAGAATCGATTGAACAAAATTTGCCCACAAAACAAAACCGGTTACCAACAATTTGACTTCGAGTTTAATTTTTGTTTAATTTTTTTGTTTTGTTATTGTTGAGAATTAACTTTATATGTTCTGGTCATTTTAGATTTTTTTTTCATTTTTTTTTTTTTATTTTTTTCAAACCATTTTAAATAATTTTATTAATTATCACATTTTTAACTATTATTAATAAATAAAATTAATTTTTTTTCCTTACAATTTTTAAGTGCTAAACAAAGATTAAATTTGCTTAGAGGCTTTGGAATTTTTAGAGCAAAAATAGACCAAAAGAATAAACAACAAATAGTAACGGTATATCACCGACTCGCCACAGTTTTATTTATATTCATTTCAAACAGTTGATTAATATATTAAATATTTAAAAGCAATGATTTATGAAACGCTATCAAACAACAGTTTATAGCGGTTATTGCAACAGTAATAATAAACATTTATTTTATTTAGAATGATTAAGCTTTATTTCCTAGTTTTTATTTGTATCCACTTTTAATCTAGCATTAGGAACTGCACTATAAATTGTAGTGACTTATTATTTATTTTAAGTTTTTATATTCACTTTTATTTTATTCAATAAAATATTTTAAAAAGAATTCGTTATCTTTAACTACGCTTAAAATAGTGACCAGACTATAAGTGTAACAGGGGTCCAAAAAACTCCTCTAATATAATATGCTTTAACTACTAAACATATCTAAGAAAATATACTGAATGTAACAATAATTTTTTTTTTATTAATTTTATTTTGATTTAAAAAAAATTGTCTATTTTTAAAAATAATTTGATATAAATACAGGAAAAAATATTTGTTAAAACTTTTTTTTTAAATTCGCACTACTGGTTCTTAACAATTTTTACAGAACTATTTAAAAACCATCTCCCCAACAAATTATCACAAAAAATGCTCCATTTTTTCCGTAATGGAAAAAAATCGAGCTTCAAAAATCCTTGACCACATGGCTTTGAGAGGAACATTTTGCTTTCGGGTAACAATTGCTAAAATTCAATTTGCAAAATTTATCATGGACAAGTCAAAAATAATGAAAAATGCTAACAGTTTGGTATCATTTTTTTATGACTAGCATAGCTTGTTGGCTTAACTTTCTCATTAAAAATTTATAAATTTTAAAAAATTATATATTTTTTCTTTGAGACTTTTCTCTTTTCCGTCATTCAATCTGGCCCATATCGTTCCTTTTTTCAAAGTTTTTTATTTTTTAGTTTCTTCTTATTCAGGTTATTTATTATCTGAGTCTTCATCTGCGTCATATTTCGTTTACTAAACGAAATATATGAGGTTGATTTGATATTTCCATTTCTTCTTCAAAATCATAATCAAAGTCATCATTTTCCTCATAATCATTATAATTATCATCAGAGACTTCAGATTAGATATCATCCACATTACTAAGAAGTTCAACAACTTTTCATCAAGAAATGGTCCAAAAAATTATTATTTATTGTAGAAATAAGTAGAGTTGGGAATCAATAGCATAATTAGCCATGTCTTTGATTTATTTTACGAAATAAAAGACAATTTTTTTGGAGGATCCAAAAAACCCTCTTCAGGTTTAACGTAGTATTTTTTCTTTTTGCATGACAATAAAAATATTTTGTTTTCAAAATTAATTAATTATAATATTTTTTGATTTTAAATGGAAATAAAAAATTGACAAAAATGATTAAATTTATCGAGATCATTTGAAAAAAAAGCTACTGAGCTTAACACTAAAAAGGCCGTGGGTTTTTTAAGCTCTTTTTTTTTAAATGAATACAAACTTTTGGAAAAAAATTAAACTTAAAAATTTTTCTATTCTTCAATCTAAAATTTATGCAATTTTAATGTTTCTGTTTAAAAATTATTATAATTTAATGAAAAAAAAAATTTATTTTATTTTATTTAAAAAAAATAATTTAGGAAAAGTTATTTTTTGTTTATGATTGTGAATCAAAGGGTGTTTTGTACTTTAAATTGTTTCTGAAGGAGCTTTGAAGCAGAAAGTCCTGGATCTCGTGAGATATTAATTCGTGGCTTTGCCTGGTGGTGATAAATTTAGAAAAAATCTTGTTTGCTCTGTCATGGATCAAGTCGATTTTTAGCTCTTTGTGGATTGTTTTGATACTTGTCCTTAAAAATACTTGATGATTCTTAAGACTCGATTCTGCATTTTTTGCATTTTAGTTTTTATCTTCTGAGTACCTGATTGAAGTGTTATAAAACAGTAGTCGAATAATGATCTTATGAGTGACAAATATAAAATTCTGTTGATTTTAAAAGGGGATCCTCATTTAGAACTTTTAATTTTTCTGATTAGGTTTATTTTGGAAATTTGTTTTGAATTGATAATTTTCAAATGTTGTTTGTAATTGATTTTGGGATCTAATTTAATACCAAATAATGTTGGATTTGGGTCAAGAGGAATATGTTAGTTCCCAATTTTTATTTTCATTCCATATGTTTTCTCATAATTTTTTCGAAGACCAATTTTGGTAAATGTTGTGTAACAAGTTTCTTTTCTTTAATTCTAAATCCCCATTTTTGTCAAATTTCTAAAAAAATATTTATAATCAAACGGAGTAAAACCGTGAATTCTTTTATTTGATCGCCAATTAGTTATGGGATTTTTTTTTCAGAAAATATAAAATAATAAAAGAGAATATTGTCTTTAATTTAAAAAAACTTTATTTAAAATAAAGGAACGGTTCAAAAGTTATAATTAAAATAAAAAAAAGATGTTTAATGAACGCTTGAATTCTTACATTGGGGCATATCAATGTAAAAATAAATATATCATATAAAATGTACATATATTCTGAAAGTGGAGAAGATAATCTACAAAACAGTGTGTTGAGTTTAGATAAATTTTGCTTCGTTCATGTTTTACTACAGGAAAAATCATCAAATAAGTTTCATTTTCTAATAAAAACGAAACTAGTCGTCCAAGACACCATTTACCCCATTTTTTTATTTCATATTCCAAAAATTGAAAAAGTTCTGTACCAAACTTTGGGAGTAGTTTTTTTTTAACTTTTTTCGTTTTTCGAATTTTTTAACTAAAATTCATTCACATTTTGCTAAAATAGTATTTTACATTATATTTTCTTTTAAATTTAGAGAAATTTTAAAAAAATTTTATAATTTTCAAATATACTTTATTAATTTAGCTTAGTATTATAAATTTTTGAATGTTATTGATATTTTTCATTTGACCTTCCACTAAAATAAGTATTTATTATAGAACCATAGCTTACACTTTTTATGTATGCTTCAACTACATAGCTTTTAGTGGATCTAAAAAGCTTGTTACTTTAGCCAAAAATTTGGTATCAATTTAAAATATATTCCTAAGTATCACTGTGAACTTAATCCGATTGAAGGTCTTTGATGCTTCCAAAAACAATTTATTCATCTAAAAACTGATCAAAATTTCATAAAAATGAAAAAGTTGATTTGTGAATCAAGAGAGGAATTTATAAAAAAGAATATCTATTTAAATTTATATCGAAGATTTTGGTATGTAGTTGAAGCATACAGAAAAAATCTAAGCTATGGTTCTTTAATAAATACTTATCTTAAAAGGTTGCCTATGTTTTATTTTATTTTGTTTTTTGTACAAATTTATGCCATCACAACTGATAAATAACACCAAACTGCAAATAAAGATTATTTTAAATTTGTGCTCCTGTGACTGCTTTTGTGAATAACAAAATAATTTATTTTAAAATAAAATTAAAGCAATCTTTTTAAGTTCACTTTACTTCCAAATTACTTTAATTTAAATTTTTTTACTTATATACAAATTCATGAGCTAATATTCTTGGAATCTAATCTAAGCAAATTCAATAGATTTTAGTTTCTGAAAAAACTCCGAAATTTAATTATAATGATTCGCGTATAATATATTATTTATTTATTTTTTTTATTTATTTCAATGAAAGCCTTGAAGGCGATGTAAAGTTATAAGACTAAAGAAAAAAGAAAATAAAATAAATATATTTATAAAAACTTTTTATTTCAAGATTCGTCGATTGAATAGGAACAAGTGAAAAAAGGGCACTACCACGTTTGACCGAAAACTTTTTTGTCGAAATAGTTCATAGAAATTTTTTGGTTTTGTAAAAACGAGATTTTTTATAAATTTTCCTGGAAAAGGTTCAAAAAATTAAAAAATTATCAAAAAAACATTTTTGCATAAAAAAATCTCTTTTATTTTTGAAAGTTTATTTCAGGTTCGATTGAGCTAACAACCAAATTCAATTTTTCTTTTTAATCTAGCTAAATTTTAGTTTATACCCTCTTTTTGTTTTCATTATTAATATTTGTCAATATCTTACTTTATTATTAAGATTTGGTTGAATTTTTGGAATTGTGAATTTTGGAATAAAGGACAAGGAAAATTTAAAAAATTTTAAATTTAAATAAATTTATAAATTAAAGTATAAAATTTGTTCTGTAAAAAGTGTTTGCTGACACAAAAAAAAACAGATTTAAAATTAAATTATTTAAAAATAACATTTTTAATAAAATTTATAATTCTTTTATTTCAAAACGAATTCAATATATTACAAAATCTAAAAAAAGCAAAAATTTCCTTTAAAAACTAATTCAGATAGAACAAATCTGATTTTATTTTCAGATTCTTTAAGATCGATAACCAATTTTATATTGTGAAAAAAAAATAGGAAAAATGGGTGATTTATAATCAGATTCGGACGATCCGTCTGTACAAGAGCCAATATCAAATACAATTCATCTTTAACAGACCCGAATCATTACTCCACAGCCCCTATACCTTTTGTATTCATTTTCAAGTACCCTTGTAATAAAAGACCGATTAACACTTCTTTTTGATTTTAAAATCTTTTTTAATTAAAAAAAAAAATTTTTATAAAATTATGTAAAAAAGTAAAAATTGAAATATTTAAGTTAAATTTTTTGAATTTTTTTACAAAATCTGTAAATATCAAATTAATATTATTGAATATTGAATTCTTGAATGTTTAAAACTTCAACATTGATTTCTTGATCACAAAGCTATTCATCAGTCTTGTATAAAAAAATCCAAATGTTTTTTCACCAATTTCAACAAAAAAAGAAGAAAATTGAATATTATTTTTGTCTATGTTTAATTATTTAATAATTCTGTAATTTTTTTTTTATTTCAATAAAAATTAATAAAAACATGCCATAATGATTTACTTAAACAAATAGTACAAAATTGAAGAATTGCAGGGACTAGCTAAGCAACAAGAGTTTTTTCTTTTCAAAATTTTTGATTTTATATTTTTCCCAAAATTCACAAAGCCCTTGGATGAATAAATAAAATAAATAAATCAAACAAACAAGCCGTCAAACATGCCTGAGTTACCAATGTAATGAAAGACAACGAATCTCCTTAACTTTGATAGAAAGTCTTTGAAAGTTTGGTTCAAAAGAAAATTTATTCTCTAATGGAATCAACGAGAAGAAAAAAATACTTTATTTTTAAATAATATTTCTTCAAAAAAGTTGGCAAAAGAATTAAATTTTTTAGGAACAATTTTGATTAATTTCATTTTTTCTTGTAATTTAATTGCTCATAGCTTTTTTTTTTTAAATAAAAATACTTGAACAAACTGAGGCTTATATTTTTGAATTAAAAATTAAAAAAAAGAGCAATCAAAAACGGAATAATATATTTGCGCAATTTAAAAATTTTAAAAAAAATCGATAAAATTTTTATCGAATAAATTAAATGTTATCAATTTTTTTTTAAATTTCTGTTGTTGTTCACCCAAACAAACATTTAAAAAAGCAAAAAATTTGTTTCTCAAATTTTTTTACAAATCTAACTTTTATTTTCTCAAAAAAAATTAGTCTATTAATTAATTAGTTTCTGTAATATGAGTAAAGGTAATGAATGATATTTAAGTCAGTGAACAGAACAACAATTTTTTTTTTTAATTCAAAACTAAATATCCTCACTAATAAAAATCAATATTTCTCAAGGATTAAGTTCATTCCAAATCAAGATAAACCTCTGGACTCTAGATGTATCCAACTTTGGTAATTTAATCATTTTGAGCAACTTTGTCAAGATTAAGATAATCATTTTTTTTTGTTCTTAGTAATTCAGTACTTTTTTTATTTTTAATAAAAAATTAAAATTTTTCTTTTTTCTTCTAAATGTATCTAATTAACTCTTAAATATTTAAGATTTAAATAATCATAAATTATTACTTTTTTTTTTTAAATTTAAGCATTGTTTGATAAACAGTGATTTTTAATTCCATTATATTGTTCTCTAAACTAATTATCTACTCGAACTAGCTGAATTATCCATAAATATAAAAATTTGGCTCCTTTACATTTATTTATTAAAACTCAAACAGTTTTGATACTGTAACTTTTTTTTATGTTTATTTTATAAATTAAAAAAAATCATGAAAATGCTCAGCACAATTGTCAAACAGTCACAATTTATTTTTGCATGATCAAATTTCTAATTTTTGATTATATTCAAGCAGATCTGTTCAAAAGTCCCAAGTCAAGTCCAAGTCCGGACTTTTTTTTTTTTTTTTTCAAAAGGCCCAGTCAAAGACTTTAATTTTTTTTTTTAAATTTTAATTTTTTTTTCAAAAGTCCAAGTCCAGGCTTTAAAATTTTGAATACTGAAGAAGAAATTTATGCTAAAATTGCAAGAAAATTCTGATATTTGGCAAATCTACAGTCGACCCTTCCTCAACTCTTCTTTTTCCCACTGGAATAGCTGAAGAGTTTATGAAGAGTCGAGGAAGGGTCGAGGAACAAAATGCGTCCAAGTTAGTTTTAATTTGTACTGTATATGCATTAAACAACCCAAGAGTGTGCAAATTTTTTGATATGAATCCTGATTTAACAGATAAGTTAAAGAAAAAAAAATTTTTAAATGTGAACTTGGTCTTTTTTGTTGGTACTTTTAAACAACTCTGCGTTCAAGATTGGACTGAAATTGACAAGTGACTGGGAATGTATTGTGATCAGTCATTTTGAGCAGGGACAGTGAGCTGAAGGCGAGCACCAGCACATGGCCAGTGTGGTGCTGAAAGTGATTTAAACAATCAATCTAGAATGGTTCGAATTAGTAGTGACCTTTTTTGCGCTCCATAGTTTGTTATTTAGAACAAAATATCTGCTATGATTTATTCTTATCTAAATAGAGATTTTTCTCGAGATAGATCTAAAAACATTTATCTCGCAAGGCATCCAATTTAGATGACTTTGAAGGAGGGCACAATTTATTTTGCAAGCGTTGTTTTTCTACTTTTTTTTTTTTTTTTCTTTTCGGTTGTTGTTGTTGTTGTTGTTGTTGTTGTTGATGTTGTTGATGTTGCATTGCCTATCATTATGCAATAGCAAGGTGAAATTACTTTTTTTCAAACAGGTAAAATCAAGTTGTGCTAAGCATGTACAGCGTTAATGTGTTGATGTTGCCAACCACTAGTTTTTAGCTCAAATGTAATTTTTTGCTCAAATGTAATGTAAAATAAAAGAGAGAAATAAATAATTTTGTTGGCATATTAGAAAAGCTAAATTTATGAATATTTACACGTATTACATGAAAGAAATGATTTTTATTACAAAGTGATAAAAAAATTTAAATAAATTTTAATTTTTCAATTTTTTCTTTTCTTTTTGTTGTTGCTGTGCTGTTGTTGTCAATGGTTGATGATTGTTGTTATTGGCTTTAAATTATTCTGTATTAAGTGAGTGGTGTTGCTGTTGATGATGATGTTGTTGCCGACAAAATTTTTTTAAAATGTCAGAATTAATCTATTATGCAATCAAATAGCATACTTCTTTCTAGAAATGTACACCCAATGTAGTATAATTTATGCTAAGCACACACAGCACAGCATAGTGTTCGGAGAAAACTTGATGTCAATTAAAAAAAGAAAAAACTCTCTTTCTCTTTCTCTTTCTCTTTTTCTCTCTGTTGAATTTGTTAGCGAATTTTTCCAATCACCTTTTTCTTTCTCTTTCTTTCTCTTTCTTTCTCTTTCTCTTTCTCCCTTTCGATATCTTTGCCTCTTGATCTATGTCTTTGACTGCGAGTGTATTGACTAACCTTGATAAATGTTTAGATTTGAGCAGAAGATGTCTACAAATCGAATACCACTGAATGTGGACCACTATGGGCATGAGAGCAGGGCCGGCGGCGGTGGTGGCGGCGGTGGCTTCGGCATGGACAACATGATGGACGAAACAGAGAGAATAAAGAGCCGCATGAGAGAGTTCGAAGAGCGGTGCCGCAAGTGGCGCCAAGAGGTGTTTGGCAAGACGTCTTTGATCAATGAGGACATGGGCAGAAAAAATGAACACTTTGACTTTGATCAGCGTGTGCCATTCGCCGACACCAAGATCCACTCGCCAACAGCAACAGGAGCAGCATCAGGACCAACCAGCCACAAGACCTACATTGAAGATTGTGCCAATGGAGGTAAAAAGTACCGCATTGACGTGCAAATAGGCGACTACAAACAAAACGAACTGATGCTCAGCTCGAACGGCCACACTCTCATAATCAAGGGCGACCGTGAACTCGTCAACGGCTCGAGCACTGAGAAAAAGTCGTTTAACCGCGAGATAACACTGCCTGACTATGTGGACATGAGCCAGCTGAGCGCCAATTTGATCGAGGCGCCTTTGTCTTTGACGGCCACATCGTTCAACAATCAGCTGGAAATTGAGGCGCCCATCATCATCCAAAAGTACTCGTACAGAAGATCTGCTTTCGACAAGTCAAACAAACAAGCAACATCAGCTGTCAATCCAAAATCATCCACATCAGTGTCAGACAGCCGTGTTCACACCAAGCACCAATCTCACACTTCTAAATCCTCCACCACCACCACTACCACTAGCAACACTAGCAACACTAAGAGCGATCAGGGCCGCAAAGGCTCTGTCTACGACCTCAACATGAACATAGAGGACTCTTTTGGTGGTGGGGGACGAGCGCACCACGCCAAGACAAGCAGTGCCGAGCTCATGCCAGGCTATCCGGTGTACGACAGTGGCCAAGGCTGTGTGGTGTACAAATTCGATCTGAGCGACTTTGACCAGTCGGACATTCAGCTGACTGTGACTGTGGACAGAACGCTGGAGATCAGGGCGACCAAGCACCAAGTGGACACGTACGGAAAGGTCTATCATGAATTTAAGCGCGAGATTGTGCTCGAGCCCGAAGTCGATGCCAATTTGATCAAGAATGTGCTACACGAAGGCATACTCACCATCAAAATTGCCAAGGCCACCAACTCGGACGGTGTCGGCTCGGTCAGCAACAATCATAACTTGCAGGCTCCCAATGGCTTCAAAGAAATCTACACCGACGACGGTGCATTGACCAAACTAAATGCTGACTTTAAAGGTGCACTCTCTTTCTTTCTTTATTTTTTTTTTTTCTTTTTTTCTTCTTTTTTCTTCTTCTCTTTGCCTAAATTAAAAAAAAAAAAAACAAAAATTGCACTAATTGATTAATTGATTAATTTTTTTCTCGTCACCAAGGCTATAGTCCAGAAAATGTGAAAATTGTTTTGTCGGCCAACAATGTACTGAAGGTGAGTGCCAGTCAACAGGAAGTGGGTGCCAATAACGCCAGTGTTCAGAAAGAATGCACCAGACAGTACACACTGCCCAATTGGGTCCAGCCCGAGAACATGAAGGCTACCATGTCACGTGATGGACTTTTGACCATTGACTTTTTGGCCAAAAAATAAATATTCAATTGTGAATAGAAAAGAAGATTAGTTTTTTATATTTTATTTTTTTTTTAATTCTCAGTTTTCTAAAAGAGTTCACCTCCTTTTTTTTGTACACTCGTAGATGTTAATATTGAACGAGGAGGACTGATGCGCTAAATTTAAAATAGATCTTTTTTTTTTTGTTCATTTTTTTTTTCATTTTTTTTGTTCATTAATTTTTGGATTTTTTTGTTGGCTTTTGGTTTCTATTTAGAATTGTTTTTTAGAGTTTTAGAAATTAATGCTTAAATGCCAAATTTTTAGAAAAAATATTCTATTTTTTAATAATAAAAAATTTTAGCTAGAAATAAATGAGAAAAATTTCTTTTTTTTTTTTTTCATCTTAATGAGCTGAGATCAATTCGATGTTAGCTTTTGCTAGATGAAAATTTCTATTACAAAGTTAAAAATTACCTTGATGTTTGAAAATAGTGTTTTTAAATAGTTCAAAGCATTATAATTTAATTTATTTTTTTTTTAATATTAAATAAATTGCGTAATTTTCTAATTGTAATTTGTTCTAATTTTTAACAGAGCAAAATAAATAGAGATAATCTTTTAGAAAAAAAATAAAAACACCTTGAGGAAAATGGCAGTTTATCTAAATAATTTGAAATAGTTTTGCCCTCGAGCTCTTACTTATCTCTTACGAAATTCCTCTAGTCTATTTAATTAATTATAATCGCTTTTCAGATTAACAAATAAAAATGAATTATTTATATTATATTATTATTATTATCTTTAAAAATAAAAAATTGAATTTTGTTCTCTAATTTCAGACTTTAATGATAGTTATGTAGTCATCCAAAAAAATCGAATGATTATAGCAGTGATTCTTGATATAACGAATTTTTTTCGCCTAATAAAGAGTCAAAACGATTCCGGTTATTTTAGAAAATCATGTCGAAAAAAAATTTGTATCATTTTGTTTATTTTTAAACAAAAAAATTCTCAATTTTTTTTTTGAAAAATGTAAAAATAAAAAAAAACATGTCTCAATACCAGAGTTGTTTTAAAGTCACAAGTCTCAAGTCAAGTCCAAATTCGTTCTTTTTTTTTAATTTTTTTTTTTTAAAAGTTCAAGTCCAGGCTTTAAAATTTTGAATACTGAAGAAGAATTGTGAAGAAATTTACACTAAAATTGTAAGAAAATTCTGATATATGGCAAATCTAAGTGCATTAGACAATCTAAGAATACATAAATTTTTTGATATGAAGTCTGATCTAGTCCGGACGGATTAAATTTTTTTTTAAGTCAAAGTTACTTGACTTAAAAACCAAAATGTCCGAAAAAAAACGAAATTTTGACTTTTTTGGAAATTTTTTTGTTTTTTTTTTTTTTAATTTTTTTTATTTGTTTTTAATCCTCACCCCATCCTCTGTATCACCACTCAAAGTTGAGTTGGATTTTAAATGAGAGAGTGAAGTTTGGAGCAATTTTGCTCAAATAAAACATTAATAACTTTTTCAAAATGAATATTGATGTTAAAAAAAATTTTAAAAATTGTTACCGATGATTGTGACATACTAGCCAATCACACTTATCTAGATGACAAAGAGATGGTAGAGTTTTCCCTATTTCAATTGAAAAGTAGCAGTCCAAAAAGTAGACAATCAATCTACATTATATTGTGTACAAGCATACAAGTTTGGATTTTTGTGACTTTCTGAAAAGATGCAAAGATTTTCTAAACAAGTATGTAAATGTTCTGTCGACAAGTACGTTATTGGTGATTGGCGATTTTAATGTTGACTTAAACAAAGAGAAAGAAAAGTCCAAATTGGACAAGTTAATTGATATGGATTTGCAACCATTGTTCAAGAATAGAGCCACTTTTGAAAAGGGTTCACAATTGGACTGGGCTTTTGTGAGACTTTCGCCAATTGACGCAGATGATCAACAAGTTCAAATTAAAGGAAAAGTACTCGAAAGATAATGAAGCGATCATTCTGCTATTTTTTCGGATTTAGCAAAGTTGCTTAAACATTAAGCATTTAACTAAACCAAATTATTCCTTATAGTAAAAAAGTTATTCAAGTTTTTCTGAATTGAAATGATCGAATTGAAACGAACTTCACAACCCCAAAATACTGATGCGCAACAAAACAATGATCAAACGCATTTGTATCCAAAGGTTTAATTTTGAGTACACTCGTAGTTTTTGAAATAAAAAAAATTAATAAAACTACTTCAATATTTTGTTTAATTCAATCGAATGATGCTCCGAGTTTGGCAAAAAGAAAAAAAGAGGTTCTCTGGGTAAAGCAGAGAAAAAGTTTGGCTCAAATTTTACTTTTTTTAACAAGGCATTAAAAAATTTAAAAAAAAAAATACTTATTTTTAATGTTTTTACCAAATTTTAATGAGCAAAGTCTAAAATTCTCCACAGAACTTTATTTTCATTTATATTAAAATTTGTTAAAATTTAAAAATGGATGGAACGCAGTCATCTGCATTTTAATAGCCGTTAACGCAGTCTTTTAATTCAAAAAATTTGTCTATTTGATTCTTGAATTGATTAATTGTTTGAGTCTCGATTACATCTAGAGTTAGTTAATTCCAATTATTTACCACTATATTTGTGAAAAATTTTGATCTGATCGTATAATTTTTTACCAACTGCTTGGTCATTGTATATTCATGGCTCCTTGTGTTATAAAATTTTTGGCTCGGTATGAAAAAATTTGTTTGATGCCAGATGACCTTATCATTACCATTATTTATCTTGTATTGTTGAATCGAGTTGCCCCGAATTCTTCTTTCTTCTAAAGTAATGAGTTGAAGTTGTTCAAGTCTTGATTGGTAGTCCAGATTCTTATTTGTGCAAATAAATTTTGTAGCCTTTCGCTGATCACTTTCTATACGTGAGATGTCTTTGCGTAAAAACGGTTGCCAAACTTAACGCGTATTCGAGATGTGGTCTGACTAATGACGTATATAATTTTTTAAGCACTGACTCGTTTTTTATTATACCGTATCCCCTTGTTTAGCGACGCATGCTTTAATACCATGAATAGGGTATTTGGTGCATGGTCTAACATAGACCTCACAATGTTAAATTTTTTATTTTAAAAGTCCTATGGGTCACATAGTCTATACATATTAAAAACGTAGCGTTTATAATTGAAATTCAAATAGAAAAGCAGAGCTTCAAAAAAAATCTTTATTAGAGACTCGGGGTTTTAAACTTTAAAAAAAATTAAATATAAAAAATATTTATTGAGTTTATTTTATAGATGCGACGTTAGAGTTTTGGTAAAAAAAATATTAAATATAATAAAAAAGTTTATTTTTAATTATTGACCCGGCATTTAAATTTTAAAATTTAAGACAAAAAAGAGAATAAAAAAATTTTAAAAAAAATTATTTTTTCGATTTATTCGTAGAACCTTTCTTTCTTGTTGAACCTAGTGGCTTTCTAACTGAACCATTCTTGTTGTAAACAACTGGCGTACTAACACTTGTTGAAGTATTTTGTATATTTACCCTAAATATATTTTGTTGTATTGGTATATCTTGAACATTGAACTATGCAATGGCAAACGTTGAACGGTGTGACTCTGCTGTATACCGACAACAATGGGAATATTATTTTTCTGACTATATATTGGTGAATCGTTTCGAACCATCATTATATCTAATGAGATTTGTGCTGATGATATACACTGGGGAATATTTGGTGTAAATATACAAAATACTTCAACAAGTGTTAGTCTACTCATGGTATTAAAGCATGCGTCGCTAAACAAGGGGATACGGTAAATGTTTTCTTAACTATCCCAAGAACACGATTAGCTCTGTTGATTATGGAGGCTTTATGTTCATCCCATTTCAAATCTTTACTGAATAATACACCCAAGTCTCTTTCTTGTGATGAACATTCAAGTTCATTACCCCCAAGCCTTTAACTAAAATTAGGATTGTTCTTACCATAATGAATCACCCTACATTTTTCACCATTCAGGCTCATTAACCATTTATTTGTTCATTCTAGGAGGGTGTCAAGGTCTTTTTGAAGTCCCTGCGATTCCTCTAGATCTTTTATAATTGAAAGGAGCTTAGTGTCGTCAGCAAATAATAGGCTTAGATTCTTCAGCATATCGGGTAGATCATTTATATAGATATTAAAAAGAAGAGGACCGAGAACTGAACCCTGAGGCACACCACTTTTTACGTTTTTCCAGCTTGATACAACTTCTCCTAATACTTCTCTTTGTGTGCGATTTGTCAGAAATGCTTCAATCCACTTCAATAATTTACCATCAAATCTGTATTTAATACAATTGTAGATTAGTCTCGAGTGCGGGACCTTGTCAAAAGCTTTCGCAAAATCAAGATAAATTACGAAAATAAATCTTTAAATTTATTTAAATAATTTTAATGTAAAGTGCGTTACATGTTATGTTGATTTAAAAAATTAAATAATTTGAAAAAAATTAATTTCTCATCACATTGATAAAATAGAATTTTAAAATTTTAATTTATAAACTGATTTTTTGTAGAGTTTTTTTTGAATTTTTATTTCAAAAGTATTTGTACCTGGCATTTAAAATTAAAAATTAAATTTAAAAATGAATTTCAAACATTAAATTCCAATTAAGTAATAAATTGAAAAGATTGATTTTCCTACAAATATTTTTGAAATCAAAAATTGATTTTTTATAAATCTACACAAAATGTAAACCATGCTACATTAAAATTATTTAAATAAAGATTAATTTTAATATTTAAAGAAACAAAACAGTTTGCCAAATAAACAAATAAATAAAACAATTCTTTAATATTTTAATTTATCAAATTTTTGATAATGAAAATAAATTTCTGTGGAGAATAAATTTAAACTTTCCTTATTAACTTTTGATTTTAACATCATATCACATTTCAAGCCAAACGTTAGCTCAGCCTTTCGAATAGTGCTGACTTAACTAGACTAGGGTTGCCTTATATCCTCTGCAATTTTATCATTTGCCATTCACAAATTGACATTGACATATTCATGTCCAGGGACATTTTCGAATCTTTTATTTAATTAAAATATTTGAAAAATTTTGGTAGATTTTTTTTGAAATTGAAACGATTTAGAGACAAATGATTTTTGAATAATGTAAAAATTTGTAACTGTGATGTTTCATCCAAAAAGAAAGTTGCATCGAAATCAAGAAACTCAACTTGGAAAGTTTTTTTGCAATTTCATTTTAGAATGAATCAAAATCTTTTTTATTTTAATTTTTAAGAATTCTCATTAGATATTTATTTAAAAAAAAATATAAAAAAAAAATGAATTTTCTGCTTTTTTTAATACAATTAACTAATGGAATAAAAAATTAATTTTTCATTCATCATTTATTTAGACAAGATATTTTTTAAAATTTATTTAATTGAAATAAGAATAAAAAAATAATTTTAAAGAATAAATTAGAAACTGAATAGTTGATATTATTTACTAGTTAAGTTTAGGTCAAGTAATATTATTTAGTTTTATAGTCTAAAGTTGCTAGACTACAAATCGAAAGGTGTTGTTGAACTGACTCCAAAGACAACTTAGTTGTGTCACTGAGTGGCGCTAAAACGAAATCGAATGATTTTAAAAAAAAATTTTCTAATAAAAATGAATAATTTGCCGTTTTTTTAAACAACAATAAAAAAAAAGAGTCTACTCTGCATCCGAGTCAAAGCCTCGTCTAATTTAAATAAAATAGCAAAATTTTACCTCACCGATTGATAAGTGATGCAATTTTGCAAAAAAAAAAATCCAAATTTTCATTCAAAAATTCAACTCTAAAAATAAAAATAAATATTTTTGAATTTTTTTTAGAATGTTTTATAACCAAATATTAATTAGAAACTATGGCACAAGAATATTGTTCAAATCTCGACTATTAAACGATGCATTTAGGTAATTTTTATTTCAAGATCAATTCTTTTAAATGATGACGAACATTTTTTGTTACTTTTTGTTGTGTTTTTTTATTTGAAGAGCCAAACGCTTTAATCTAATTGAAAATGATCAATTGAAAACACCATGGCAAATAGCTCCATTTCAGACACATTCGCACGCCATGCGCAAAGACCCGGAGTCCAAGGCCGAGCAGACAGTCAATCTAATCAAGGAGAAAATACTCAAAGAAAAAGAAAAGGCACGACAGCGGATGGACGATGGCGAAAGAATGGCAATTCCAGTTGACATAGAGAAACAACGGCCTAGTCTATGGGACCGCATAGTCAAAGAGCTGCAGCACTACTACCACGGTTTCAGACTCCTCTACTTTGAGACCAAGATAGCATGGGGCCTGTTGAAAAAGGTGCTGCGTGGCGAAAGTTTGACTAGACGCGAACGGCGTCAGTTCACGCGCACCTCTGCCGATTTGTTCCGACTGGTTCCATTTTCCATTTTTATAATAGTTCCCTTCATGGAATTCGCTCTGCCCATTTTTTTAAAGCTGTTTCCCAACATGCTGCCAAGCACATTCAAGGAAAAAAGTGTGGAACAAGAAAAGTTGAGAAAAAGACTCAAGGCAAAATTGGAAATGGCCAAGTTTTTACAGGACACTGTCGAGGAAACAGCGTTGCGCGGCGACTCAAACGAGAACACGCTCAATATTGAATTTGCCGAGTTCATGAAAAAAATTCGCTCCAAAGGAGAACAGCCGAGCAGCGACCAAATACTTCGGTTCTCGTCGCTGTTCGAGAACGAGCTGACGCTCGAAAATCTGAGCCGGCAACAGCTGATCGCTCTTTGTCAAATACTTGACGTAAACACCTTGGCCAACATACCTACTAATCACATTCTACGCTTTCAATTGCGACTCAAGATAAGAAATTTGGAAGCAGACGATCAGATGATTCTCAAAGAGGGCGTCGACAACTTGACCATTGAAGAGCTGCAGCAATGTTGTAGAGACCGAGGAATGCGAGCTGTCGGCCTGTCCGAAACTCGCCTGCGCAATCAACTTGATCAATGGTTGGACCTGCACTTGAATAGACGAATTCCTCTGTCTTTGCTGATTCTTTCGCGGGCCATGTACTTGCCGGAAAATCTGCCGCCCGAGGACCTGATCAAGACAACTATTTCGGCACTGCCCAAGAGCATCGAAGACGCCACCATGGCCAGAATCGCCGAAGCCACCGGCGCCAAGATCGACAATCGCATCAAGCTAGAACTGCTGCGACAAGAACAAGACGAGATCACCAAAGAACACGATGTTGAGCGAAGAATTTATCTGGAGGGCGAGATCGGCCCAGGCGACATCAGAGAACTAAACGACATTATCGAGAACATGCCCGCTAATGAACGCAAACAATTCAAAGGCGAAATAGACGAGCTTAAAAAAGATATTGATGAATATGATGAGGATGTTAAAGAAGTCGAACAATTTAATAAAAAATTAACCCAGACCCGATCGGCCAGGATTATGAACAAGAGAATTAAGAAGTTAATTACGGACTTGGAGACCATAATGGACAAAATAGACACCGACGGCATCCAAGTGCCCAATAAAGATGACAACATGGTTAGCATAGACGAATTGGTTGAGACAATAAAAAGAATCAAAGGCCCTAGTAGTGAGAAGAAGATTGTGGAAATTCTCAAATCACTGGACACGGACAAGGATGGCAAATTGGAAGATTTGAACTACGTCCTAAAGGTTCTTTTTGAATGAATTCAAAACTATGATTAATATTCTTTTTATTTGTTTGCTTGTTTGTTAACTAGGTGTTTGATCTAATTGAAGAAGAGAACGTCAAAGTCAACCAAAATCAACTTGGCAAATTGATAAGTTTGCTCGAAAAAGAAAAATTGATTGAAATGGAAGGAGAAAAGCAAAAAAAGGCCTGAACCGATC
>QEOQ01000013.1:8113-29057 GCA_010279815.1 Brachionus plicatilis | reverse complement strand
ATTTTTGTAAGCAAAAAGCAACTTATTAGTTTTGAATTTGAGATTTCTGTAAGCTAAAATCAGTTTAGTTTTTTATTTGATTTTTTAATAAAAGATCATATCATCATTTTTTTCTTGTACAATAAATTGGTATGTATAAATAAATGAAATGGCATGTATTTTTCAATTAAATAAAGTAAGATAATATTACATTTTATAATTTTTATTCAAAAAAATAATTTTGATTTATAGTTTGTTTAACTAAAAGGCTCCATTAAATTACAGCATCCTTTTTTTAGAACTGGGTTCTTGTTTTTCTTACATATCTTTTGAGTCAAAAAATAGATTTTCTTAAAAGTATTTAATATTTTTTTCTTCGCTTCAAAACTTAAATTTTCAGATAATTTTCGAGCTTTATTGTAGGGATAAATGGACGTTTAGATATTTAAATTTGGAGGATAATATTTGAAATAATTGAAATAATATTAATTAAAAATTTTTAATTAAATTTTAAATTATGAAAAATAAAATTAAATCGATGATCTAAACAAAATTTCATAAACTATGTATAAAAATTAAAATGAAAAAGCAATAAATGATGGTTAAAATAATATGATAAATGAAATGTATTTAAAAAATAATTTTTTTCTACGAACATAAATATGTAATAGTAAATTTACATAAATATTTTAAATTTTTATATTTTAAATTTTTCGGTTAATTTACAATTTCTAAAAATATTTTTCGTTGCCTCATAAATACATCATTTTCTATATCTTCAAATATTTGATAGCCAGTGCTTATAAATGGCACAAAGTGATTATTTAAAAATCCAATAGTCAATGGTGTATCGGAATTGTCCCACATATCAATTTTTGGGTTATAAATGATGTTTTTAGAACTATCGAGGCTGTATATGTAAATTTTTTTCTTCAAAAATATAGACAAAGAAATTATGTTAAAATGATTTGCCCATTCTCCTCTTTTTGTCATTTTTTGAACAAATACTTCGAATGTTTCATCATTTGACATATCATTAAATATCATTCGGAAAAAAGCTTCATATTCGAAAAAAACGTAAAATGAAATTAGCTTAAATAGATAAAATAAATCTTCAACACCAAAATATAATATTGCAAAAGAATTGTAGAGACAATTTCCATTTTTTTTGGAACAAACAGGAACCATTTTTTTTAGTTTATTAAGATGAATTATTGGCATAAAATCCTGATCAATTATCTGGTTTGAAAATGATGCTAAATTTTGACTTTTAAAAAATGAGATTTTTAAATTATGAAAAATGTTCTTATTTTTCAAAAAACAATTTTTTATCCACTGATATGACTTAGGCTCGTTGTCAGTGCCTATTTGATTAAATATATTAATCAGTTCAACATTTTCAACGTCATTTAAAGAGTCAAACAATAAATCAAAGTCTAAACTTTGAAATGAGTTGCTCAAAGGAAAACCATAATCTTCATCATCAATATTAAAATTTGGTAAGTTTTGGTAATAAAACCCTTTCTCTCGCTTTACTTTCGAGTTTTTGTCAATCCATTTTTCTTCTAATTCTTTTTCTATTTTAGTAAGTTTTTCTTTTTTATCATCTAAAATATCTTTTTTTTCTGAATAATGCTCAAAAAACTTAGGTTTAATTCTTTTGTAAATAAGAGAAGCATGCTCACTCGTTCTTACCTTGCGTTTTTGCAAAATATTATTTTTGAGATGTGAAAACCAAACTTCTACTGGGTTATTGGTAAGTCTGGTAATCAGTTTATTTTCATAATTATCATTAGTTTTAAAATAACTGTGAATCATTATTCCTGACCATAAGGGAAGCAAATAAAGCCTGTTTGATACAATTTCAAAAAGTTCAGTAAAGTAAAATTCATTTTGAATGATATTATTGCTAGTATTTCGTGTAAAAATTGAACTTTTCAATTCTTTAATAAAATTCTCATAGTAATTTTCAAACAGTGACAATTTTTTTAAAGTGGCCTTTGTATTTTTTTTAATTTTATTCGTTTGTGATACTAAATATTTAAAGTCATTATCTCGCTGAATTTGATTTGGAGACATATTTTCCTCGAAAACATTTTTATTTAAATTCATTATAATCATTTCTTTTCTTATGATTTCCTTAGAATATTCATATGATTGATCTTTTTTTTGACAATCAAAAATATTAAAAATATTAACCAAATAATTATCAAATTGTTCAATTTTTGTGCTATTTTGAAGCAAGCTAAAGCAAAATATTAGCATTTTTTTCGCTTTCATAGTTGCCTTAACTTTTTTGTTTTTTTAATGATAATTTTTAAAAAATGAGTAGAGCAGATATAAGAAATTGAATTTATACTTGAAAAAAAATCATTCGTGTTTTTGTTGATTAAAAAGTCATAACACATGTTTAGATACATGTTTAAATCTAGACGGTTAAAGGTCTCCATTATTGAATTGATAAGTGCAAACGAAAAATCGGTGACAATAATTGGTGCTATATATTGTTTAACAAAATCCATAGTTGTTTTTATTGATAAAAGATATTTGGAAATATTTAATACATTGTGGCTAGTTGTAACAAACTCCGAAATCGGTAAAACATTTTTTTTTTGCTTTATCATGTACAGTAAATGAATATAAAAAAGGCTTCTTTTGATACGATATATCGTTGTAAATGCTTCCAGTTGCATCGAAGAACCACACAGGATAACTTTTAAATATTTTTGACCATATTAAAACCTAGAAATTATATTGCTGAATGTTAGATTTAGGAATTCTAAAAATTAAATTTAAAAAAATAAATTAGCTTTAGAGCAAAATTTTTATTTTTAGTTGAAATGATCAAACTGAAATGATATCATCTATAAGTTTTCAGATAAATTAAAGTAAAATTCTATTTTACTTTAAATTTTTTTTTTTAAAAATGACGTCTTTACTTGTTTAAAAAATTTAAAAATTAAAGTAAGGACTGACTAAATAAAGATAAAAATAAAAGAATAAAAATATATTAAAATAAATCACTTTTTTTTTATTATAAAAAAGTCTAATTTTTGACTTGTAATTTTTAAAATTTTTGAAACAAGTCAAAGTCCTTATTTTCACTTGACTTTTGACTTGTTATTTTTGTACAAGTCTGGATAATAATAAAAATATATTATAGTACCTCTAATTCTGAAATAAATATAACTCCAAAAGGAAAAATACTGATTTCTTGAATAAAACCATTTAATCTCGCCACATCATTTATTAATAAGCAGTTTTGGTCAAAAACAAACTTTGATGCAATTGAATCAGCAAAAATATCAGTGTAAATTCTGTCTCGGTGTCGTTGCTGATACTTAGCAACTGCCAAAAGATTTTTTGAAATGGTTTCTTTAAAAAAAAGAATATTATTTTTGTCAAGATGTTTTCATGCATAAAATCACCTTTAATGCTTTGATTTGTTTCCGATCTTTTGAGAATAATATTTGACCTTAATACATCAGATCCATCAGCTATTGCATTTAGAGCCAGATTTTCTCTGTTTGTCCATTTAGCTCTTGCTTTATTTCCAAACTGTTGTGATTTATTTTCTTTTTGACAACACAGAAGTTTATAATTACATCATCTGAAATCTGAGGCTCGTTTCTTATATTAGCTTTTAGGGTTGTACAGTTTTTATTCAGGCATTTAAATCTACCGCTGCATTAATTTGAATCTTTTTTTTTAGAACCTGTTTTTCTAAATCCATTGTAAGTGCTTGTGAGAAGGCAATTTGTTCCACTTTTTTTCTCAAGTAGCTTTTGATTAATAATTTTGTCGAAATTGCGATTAAATCTTCTCCGAGACTTTAAGCCTGCAACAGTTGTCAAAACCTTAATCCATTCTGTATTTTTGATTGTAAGTTGAAATAAATTCTCATTATTTTCTTGTTGAATCAATAAAGCTTCTCTAACACATGTGGCATAGCCCAAATAGTCGCAGTTCCACCAGCTGTATATATTTGTCAAATTTTTTATATCATTGTTATGAAAATATTGAAAACAGATAATTGACCAAATAGAATCAATATTTTCAGAAAATGGAACAGAAGAAAGGTCATCTATAACATATTCTTCACACAATTCTATAGTTAATTTAACTAAACTATTAATGTTGTTCATTGTTTAATCTAGGGCTTAAAAAAAAAATTAATTTCTTCAAAGGAAAAAAACAGAATTAGTTTTATCATATATAAGATTAATTACATATTTAACATTGTGAAACAATTGGCTAAATTCACAATTAAGATGGAATTAAAGTGACCATGAAAAAAAAACAGACTTTTTTTTCAACATTTTATATTTGTTGGATTAATGCTGGATGCTTAGATTCTTGGGTTGTAATTTTTGCATAATAAAATAATTAATCCCTTACAAATATTATTTAGGCTATCCTTTAAAAATTTTATACATGTTCCAAATTAATTTATCACAGATTTAATTAAATTTTAATCAACCACGTTTTCCTAAACACGTTTTTCTATCCTTAAAAAACGAATTTTTATTTTCCAAAAATTAAAAAAAAAAGCAACATTCGCTTGAGCTCAGCCCAGAAAGCATTGCAAATGCTCAGCCAGATAAAACTATTGTTTTATCAGAGAATTTAATTGGAAAAAAGTTTGTTCATATTTAAGTAAATATTGATAGTTTTTTTTTAAATTTCTTGTATAAGTGAATTGCCAATTAAAGAACAAATTGGAAGTACAATTGTAAACATTGCTTTTAAGCAAACTCCAACAAAAAATATCAAGTTGTTTCAAAGCTTAGCATCAGGTTTGATTGATGTTCAACCTGATGCTAATCATTTTACTAAAAATGATGATCTTTTCAACATATCGTTTAATATGCAGGATTTTAATGAAATTCTAACTGAGAATAATGACCTAAAAAACTTTTTGGAAAAAATTAAGTCAAAATTTGAAATGCTTTTGTCGGAATGTAAAGAAATTGAAACAAAGCTATATATTTCTGTCAAAGAAAATGAAGAACTCAAATCAAAGTTAGAAAATGTCCAAGAAAAAGAAGTATTGAAGAAACCATTCAAATTATTTTTTTCCATATTAATAAAAATAAAATTTCATTTAGCAAGCACAGAAAGATAGTACAAATCGGTTTGTTAAATTCTGTGAAAAAGAGCACTATCAAATAGAAGCAAGACTAGAACAAAGTTTGGATGAAAATAAAAATCTAATTGATAAAATAACGAATCTAGATAGAAGAAGTAATTTGATCAAAAAAGTAAAAAATATTATGGAAAGTCATAAATATGCAAGATTTAACTATAATATAAAATTTAAAGGAAAATGTGGAATTAAAAGATGAAATTGTTAAATTGGACGAGGAAAATAAACTTTCAAATGATAAAATAAAATAAAAAAAAAAATGCTGTCCTTTCCCAAACTGTGATGGTAATTAAAATAAAGATTTAAAGAAGGGAAAACATTTTGTGCTACCTCAATGTCCATTATTTCATGAACAACTCAAAAAAATTGAAAATTTAGAAAAAAATATGGGAATGAAGGAACAAGAAAAAAGAAACATGGACAATTTCAGTGGTGAAATCATGAATTTAGAGAAATATGAATTAATTGAAGAAAAAAAGAAAAAAGAAATTGAGCTACAACAATCAAATGAAATAAATAATGAACTAACTCAGCAATGTGAAAGCCTCGGATCCTCTATGGTCTAAGCTGAACAAGAAAATATTAAACTCAAGCAGAAAATACAAACGCTTGAGTCAAAAAATGTTTTTTTATATTTTTAAAATTTTTTTTTATTAATTTTTTTTTCATTTTAAGCTCGAATTAACTACATCTAGCAGTTCCATCGAAGAGCTTCAACATTAAATGAGCATTTTAAAGTCAACAATAAATGAAAATAAACTTGAAAAATCAAAGCTAAATGAGACAATAAATAATCTTGAAAGAGAAAATGTGAAACTTTAATCTTACAAAAATTTAGAAATAAATTTAAATTTTTCTTAAGTTTGAAAATGCAAATCTTCATGGCATTTTTTTCAAATTACAAGTTGAGTCATTAAGTAAAGAAAATCAACGATTGCATCAAAGAAATCTGAGCTATATTGACGAAAATGTAATATATTATAAGTTTTTTTTAATTATTTTTAAATATTTTATTTTAGCATTCTCTGTTACAGAAAATTGACTCAAACGATGAAATAGTCAGGAAGAATCAATTTTTACAATTTAAAATTGATCATTTTGAAAAAGAGAAATCCACTGTTGCTCAACAAAGTTTTATTCTATTACCTAAATTTTCATCAAATTTGTTTGATGATTCAAATCTTGGATTTTCAAAAATCTTGACTCCGAATTCGACTCCTCGTACTTTTAATCAGGTACCTTTTTTAATATATTTAAAAATTAGCTAAAATATTTGTTTTTAACAAATAAATTGCTAATTAGTAAAAATTTTTAAATTTGGATTTCAATGAGTACATTTTTAGATTAGGAAGAAGAGAAATTGTGGTTTTTGTTTTTGTAGCGGCATTGGTAGTGTCAATCCAAAATATAAAACACATTATTCAATTTTATCTTGTCCTTTATTCTTAAAATCGTTTATAAGAAATTATTTTTCACCAGAAAAATTAAAATTTTTAAATAAACAAAAATTTGACAACAAAGTGTCATTTTCTGATAATAAAGAAGTTTTTTTCATTTAAAGAATCTTAAAAATATAGTATTTATTGATCAAATTGTTATTTTATTAGCTGTTTATAGAAAAGAATAATAAAAATTTTTTTTTTAAGATTAATGATACATCACCACCTTCGTTTGCGACTCCAACTGGTAATGATCGATTGTGTAATTCGTGTTTTGTATGATGAACTTTCCAGATTTTATATTGATTTAATTTTTTTTATTAAGAATCCAAATTGTAATCGTAAAAAATCATGCATGTATTGTGGTCAAATGTTTCATGTTCCAAATATTCATATTTCTAAAGTACACAAGTGTCATAACTGTTCGAAGTCATTGCTACATTGTTTATGTTCCTCTATAAAAAAAAATAATTTTTTAAAAAATTTCATTTATCATATTATTAAAAAAATATTATAAATACATTTCATTTATCATATTATTTTAACCATCATTTATTGTTTTTTCATTTTAATTTTTTTCCATAGTTTATGAAATTTTGTTTAGATCATCGATTTAATTGTATTTTTCATAATTTAAAATTTAATTAAAAATTTTTAATTAATATTATTTCAATTATTTCAAATATTATCCTCCAAATTAAAATATCTAAACGGCCATTTATCCCTTCAATAAAGCTCGAAAATTATCTGAAAATTTAAGTTTTGAAGCGAAGAAAAAAATATTAAATACTTTTAAGAAAATCTATTTTTTGAGTCAAAAGATATGTAAGAAAAACAAGAACCCAGTTCTAAAAAAAGGATGCTGTAAGTTAATGGAGCCTTTTAGTTAAACAAACTATAAATCAAAATTATTTTTTTGAATAAAAATTATAACATGTAATATTATCTTACTTTATTTAATTGAAAAATACATGCCATTTCCTTTATTTATACATACCAATTTATTGTACAAGATAAAAATTTTGATATGATCTTTTATTAAAAAATCAAATAAAAAACTAAACTGATTTTAGCTTACAGAAATCTCAAATTCAAAACTAATAAGTTGCTTTTTGCTTACAAAAATTTCTCAATTACTCTTTAATTACAAAAAAACTGTTAAAATTGAATCATCAAGCAATCAAATAATAATAATTATTTTTATTATTACGCATTAAAAAAATATTTAATAGTTTCTGAATTTTATTTTTTAAAAAATTAGCTGAAATTTTTCATGTCGCAAAGACATTAAGATCAATAATTGATCATCCAGCTATGGATATTTTATATATATACAAAATCATTTTAATTTAAATATAAAAATAAAATAAATTAAAATAAAATAAAATAAATTTAAATATAAAGGATATTTAGGAAAATTGTCAAAAAAAATAAAAACAATAATAAAAAAATTTTTAAAATAAAAATTATTGAATTTTTACTGTAGGAATTGTAGTCAAAATAGGTGATTTGTTTGTCCTGTTTGGTCATGGACACCCGATCTGCACCATTTTATGGCGCAGCCATACTAAATTTAGGTCCTTGGGCTCACGGAACTCGCCAACTAGACAATTGAGACTGTTCAGCTCGCCAATTTTGGCCAGGAACACTTGAAAATGTTTGATTACTTTGGTCTAGGTAAGTGAAATTGTTTAGGAAGAGGAAAATGTGATGTATCGGACCGGTCGAACAAAGATCAGTGCCACAATGCCTCTTTTGTAGTCTGTCGAGCCCAGACCAAAGAGCGACTGCTCAAATACGACTCCAGTTTGAATATTTTGAAATTGTAGGCCACCTTGAACCAAATTGAGCACGGAGTAGTCGAATGAGCAAAAATTTTGGGCGTCGACTATGCATGCATCTAATAAGTTGGGCAAAAAAAGAACTACTCTGGACTGTTGAGATTTTAGTACCAATTTTCTGTGCTGGCTAATTTTTTGACCATTGCTACGCGTCGCTTCACTATTTCTAGTTGTTCGTTGTCGGAGTCAAAAAATTCATTTTTACTTCTACTAAGTCGACTACTTTTTATTCTTTTGGTGTCAAAAAAAAAATTTCCCCTTAATTGTCGAAAATTTTAATAATTTATTTAATAATTTCTTGTTTAAAGTAAACAAAAAAAAAAGAATTCGGGGTCTTATTTAAAAAATTAGGTAGAAAATAGAAATAAATCAGGGCTGTTTAAAAGTTGTTTTAATTATTATATTAAATTTATTTTTTTTAAGTCTGGAGTTGGACTTCAGGATCAAGTAAATTTGTTTGCATACTAATCTAAAGGAGATTTAATTCGGCACAGATAAAACAAATAAATAAAAAATAATAATCGACTAACGAAAGAAGATTTTTTATTGATCTTTTTCCTTAAAAACATCTTAAATAAAATCTTTATATTAAAATAAAATTTAGTATAATAGTATTTTTTAATTAAATATTTAAAATTCAAAAAGAAATTAATTATAATAAACGTTTTATTACAATGGAAAAAATGTACAAAAAAATAAAAATTTTTTATTATAATTCAAATTCTTATGTTCAAAAATTTCTGAAATCTTACTATTAGTTTTGCACAAAATTAATTTTTAATTCTCAAAAATGTAAAAATGTAAAAATCTCCAAAAAATGACATTTTGCCGTCTGGTCAAAAACTTTACATTGACCGCTTTCTCTCTTTCGATCATGCTGCACCACAAGCTAAGAAAGCTTTTGGAACAATTTCCTTTTACCAGAAAATTTTTTTTTAATTCATTCTTCATTATTTACATTCTTATTATTTTTCTTACTTCTAATTTTTTTTCCACAACAAGATCATTTAATTGTCACCTAAAAAAATTAATATATTTAAATCGATAAAAATTAGTGGCTTAAAATAAGTAGCACTTCTATATTCTAGTGATGAAATCATTTTAGTTTTTTCTACACAAATTGAAACTTGAAGAAAAATAAATTTGAAAAGACAATCGGATAAAAATTATATTCGAATAAGATCTGGAATATTAAAAAATTTGAATTTTAATTTGATTTATTTTTATTTTTGGAAATTAATTCGATAACTATTGATATTTAAATTAAAATTCGAACTTAACTTAAATTTGAGAAGCAATTTGAATTTAGAATTAAATCAACTAATAAATCAAAAATATAAAAATTTGAATAAAATTTTTGAATTATTTTAAATTTGAATATGTTTTTAAAAATTCAAGAAAGTTTTGTTTTCTGAAAATTTTTTTTTTGTAGCATAAAGTATATATGCACTCCTTATCTTAAATGCTTAAAAAATATATTTAATGTATTAATTTTGAACAATTTATGAAAGTTTTTTACACAATAATTTAAAAAAACTAATTTAAAAAAGTAACCTCAAATCTTTATTAAAGATTTCGTCTAAAAAAATTTTAGTGTCTTATAGTCAAGAGATAAGCAATTGTCAACTGACACCCACAACAATTAATAACGCTCGAAAGAGAAAAGAGTATAGAAAAAATTCAATAATCTATAATCATTCCACTTTACTCGGAGATATGAGACGCTGTAATCATTGTAACGCTAGTTACTCTAATAAATCAACCACTGGAGTGAGAAATCATCTGAAAAATGATCATGGTATTTCGCCTTGCAGAGAAGCAAATATTGAATCTGATCATTCTCTCGACTTCGAATCTGAATAACCAGATGTAAAAAAAAACAAAAACTAATTTAAATAAAGCCGAGACATTTTTGTTACAGTTTTTAGTAAGCGCAACGTTGCCGTTCGTTATTATTGAAAATCCGTTTTTCCAAAAGTTTGTTCAGACTCTAAATCCTATTTTTAATCCTATTTTTAAATCCTAAGTTTTATTATTCCAACTCGCTACAGATTAACAACCCAAATTTTGCCCGAAGTATTTACAAAAACTAAACAGCGGATACAGCATGAACTTCTTCAAGCACAGGCTGTTTCAGTTACGCTTGATGGATGAACTTCGATACAGCGTTATAGTAATCTAGGCATTACATGTCATTTTTTCAATGAGATGTCAGAGCTTTATAGTCGGACATTAGAAATATGTAACCTCCCTGGAAGTCATACCTCCGAGAATTTAGCAAATGCTTTGTTTGAGGTTCTCAGAGATTGGGGCATATTAAATAAATTAGTTTCGATTGTCACCGATAATGCTAGCAACATGAAAAATTTAAAAGGCCTTTTGTTAGACAGCTTTCGATATCCTGAGTCCACAGTGAGTGATTTTCATCATATTGGCTGTTTGGCACATTTTCTTAACTTAATTGTCAAAAAAATTACAAAATCTACTAAAGCAAGTGAAGAAAATCAAAAAAAAAACAATGAGGTTGAGGAAGAAAATGATAATAATGAGTGTATTTTATATGAAACTGAGCTAAATTTAATGGAAAGCTTCTCAAATTTGGCCGAAAAGTGCAGAAAAATTGCGTCAATGTTCCATCAATCAACTGTTGCATGTGAAATTTTGGAAGAAAAACAAAAAAACAGTAATTCAAAGCCAAATAAGATAATTCAAGGCATTCAAACAAGATGGAACTCCACTTTTTTAATATTATCCAGAATTTTTGAGCGAAAAGATTGTATTAATGATACATTAAGTGATAGGAAGTTAAATAATAAGTTTGAAAATTTGATACTAAATCAAAATGAAATCAAGATTCTAAAAGATTCAGTAACAGTATTAAAGTCTTTTTGGGATGCAACAAATGAGATTTCAGCAGTAAAATATCCAACTATTTCGATTGTTATTCCTATCATATTAAGTTTTAGAAACAGGTTATTAGAAAACGAAGAAGATTCCATGTTTTCTAACACTTCTAAAAAATACATTTTATACTATATGGATAAATATATTAAAAAATATAATATTCTTAAAGATTATCATTTGATTACTGCTACTTTTTTAGACATACGCACTAAATATTTTATAAGATGTTCAGATTTTCAAAAAAAAGAATATATTAGCATGGCTAAATGTTATATGAGAAAGTTAGTTGAACAGTTTCCAATTGAGCTCAAAGTAAAACTAAACCTAGCCAATTCCTCAAATTGTAACAAATCAACGGAATCTAATAATCAAATCGATCTGACCCTATATTCTAATTCTGAAGAAGATCGATTACAATTTTTCGATTTTACGAGTGATTATCAGTCTAAAAAATCGTACGCAAAATTAAATATTTTAGATAAGGAATTTAATAGATACAATTTGGAACCCGCTTATATAATAATTTGAGGCAATAGTCGTCAATTTTTTGATTAATCATCAACTTAACTTCTTCGCGACGAACATCAATTTTGTTTTTTATTTTTTCATAGCACTTATCCATATGATACTCAGTGTTATTTTCATACAATTGAGTTTTTTTTGTTCGCTCAAAAAATCCATCCATCTTCGTTTGAACAGCTTTCTGAAGTAATACCAATTTATTTCTATTCATGTTCAAGCATTCATCCAAAGAAATTTCATGTGATTTGCAAACGGGACAAGTAAAGTTATCATTGATGAAAGCGATATCTTTAAATTTGCTGGTAAAGCCACAAGTTAATATGACATCTACTTCATTCATTCTCTATTTATATATTTTTTTCTTTTAATAAAATTGATTTTAATTTGAGTTTAAAATAATTTTATATTTTTAGAAAAATAATTTTCTAAAAATATAAAAGAGGGAAAAATTATAGAAACAAATTTATTAATAGATTTAACATCAATCTGAATGAATTAATTTTGATATATCACTCTTATATAAAATAAAAGTAAAATTTTTATTTATTATAATGATTATAATCCGTGTGTAATATGGAAGACCTATTTTGTTGTTCAATATTTTGAACTGCCATCTTACCAAGAACCAACTTTTATTTTTAATTTTTAATTAGGAATCTATTAATGCAAAATTTTATAAAAGCATTTAAAAAAAAACACTTATTTTTTTAAACATTTTTTTATGTTTAAAAAAATATGACAACATTTTTTTTAATTTCACTATCTAGCTCTAGCACGGTAAATAATAAAATCATCGCGTTTTTCCCGTAAATGAATATATTCTTATTTTTTTTGTATAAAAAAAATAACAGGATAATTTTCCTTTTTTCTTTTTGGGATTAAAAAAAAATGGAACATTTTTCTTATTTGCAAAAACGGGATAATTGTCTAAAATAAAAAAATGGGATGATTTTCAACGGGATATTTTTTTCAGGATGAAAAGAAAGCGGGATGATTTTACTGTCAACCAATTTATAACTACAGAATTAATTGACTAAAAATAAGATTTGAATAAAATGGTTTGGTCTTAAAAGTTCAAAAGAAAAGGGTATTAAAATGCTAAAATTTTTTATTCTAAAATTAAATAAAATATATAAAATGAATGATGTAAGCATTAATTTACCATGCGGCTTTTCGGTCAAGTACAAGGACATTTTATACAAGAGTGACAAAATTCAATGTCCAGGTTGCAAAACACATGACATTACAAAACAAGAATGCTTAAATATGGCAAGAAATAAGTTGGTTTTACAAGAAAAATCGTTTGAATTTAAAAAAAATCACTATTGTTGTGGTTTCATACACAACTTCACAAAAAGTGTAATATTCACTAGTCCCTCACGCAAGTGAAGGTCTAGAAAATATTACACTATAAATGCAACCCATTATATTTCTTTACCTATCTCCACCACTTTTTCTATAACCACGTTTCGTTAATAAACTAGGCCTGAAGGCCCAACAACAAACAATTCTTTTAATTAAAGAACCCTAAACCTTAGGTAGGAAATAAACACGAGGTAAAACCTCAACATTGGCGTCCCTAGTAAAAAAATTAAGAATTCAAAAATGTTGTTGTGTACTAACAAACTGTTGCAAATATTAGTTACAATTAGTGTAATGTCTCCAAACGTAAATGCACACATTTTCGGTTTTGAAGAGCCATCAAATTGGGAGATCATAAGCAAACTCATAATGGAAGGTGCATTGTTTGTCCGAGATATTTCGTTTCAATTCGTCAAATGGATGATTTACAAACGAACAATGGAAACACTTGTAACAACCTTATTAATAGTTATAGTGATACTGATTCGATATCAGTTAAAGGCAGGGAGGCACTCCACGCAGAAATCGAGTTCAGCATCAACCACCAATGTTAATTTGTATAACACATTACAATTGGACGCCCAAGATCATTTACAACCAGACAACGGAGGAATTATATATCCGAATCTAGTTCAAATAAACAAAATTCATGTTTTAAACGAAACAATGAATCTTTCAAACTGGATTGCAATGTTAGAATTTTGTCTAAAAGATAGACATAAGAAAGATTGGGTTGGTACTGCTATAACATATATTGATTCAAACATTATGTCAAAAATAAAAGACCTTCAGAGCCTAATCAAAGACGAGAATGGTTTCGAACGCTTAAAAAACGAGTTAAAACATATATTGGATAACCAAACAAAGTCAGAAATTAATTCAGACAACTTAAGCGACTTCAAAAATTTTTTCGAAATTAAACAAAAAATTAATCAAACCCTAGAACAATATGCAGAATATTTAAAAATGACGATTGAAAAATTGTTCCCACAAGTTGAATTTGAAAAACTGGAAAAAATTATCAAACGAAAGTATGTCGAAGGACATTTCAACAAAAGACTACAAGAAAAATGTAGAGAAAAACTTTCTAGAACAAATCGAAACAACGAACAGTTTAGTTTCAAACAATTGGTAGAATATTCGATAAACAAATTCAATGGATATGGTATTGGTATCGAGTCGGAGTCAGACATTGGCAATCAAACCGCAGTGAGAATGAGTACAAACAATCAAAATCCAAGTCAAACGAATTTTTCTAATTTAAACAATCGTTATTATAGACGCGACAATCAACCGTATTACCATAAATACAACACGAGATACCAAGAAAAAATAAAACTAGCAACTGAAGCAAACGCAGCCGATTTACGACTGAAAAATGACAGGATAATCGGTAATGCAATTTTCAACAAAACTTTGGTTAGTTATTTATTTGACACTGGAGCAGATAAAACGATTATCAATCACAAACTGTATCAAAAAATCAAACGGGAGGATTCAAGCACTAAACTCGTCGAATTCAAAGGATACAAATTGAAATCGTGTAGCTCTGAGTTGAAAATCTATGGTCAAATAAATTTAAACAATTGTCAAGTAACTGCAAACCAAAACGAAACGTTAAAAAATGTCTCAATTTTGGTGACAAACCACAATTCAGTGCATGACTGTCTTCTAGGGAGAGATATTTTAAACCGAGTAAATATTCCACTTCTAAACACAAGAGTTATTAAAACGAAAGTTGACGAATTTAGCAAGTTGATAAAACAACAATTTCATAACAATTCAGAAATAAATTATGCTAAGGACATTAACAAAGGTAAAAATCGTTCAAGTGGTTTAGGCAAGACTCAAACTAATCCTAATGAACCAGAAAGTGGTCAAAAAAATTTTAAGCAAGAATTTACAAACAAACGGGTTAATCCAAAGATTAAAATAAATGGAAATGATAATGAAGATTTAAAACATCGATTTGAAAAATTATTCGTGCGTAACAAACAAAAACAATCGGTTGATGAATTCCGAACCAATGAATCAAGCAAAGGGCAAAAAACCAATACAATTCTAGAAATAACTGATAAAAAAGTTAGGTTCGAAAATCCAGTGTCTACTAGTGATGATGTTAAGAAGGTCCGTCAAGAAATTCTCAATCAATTAAAGACAATTTCGGCCCAGTCAGTAATCGATTTAACACCGAGCGAAAACAAAAATTTTGCTTTCAAAATTGAACTGTCAAACAGAGACCAAGAACCCATTACTACAAAATGTAGACCATTACCTTACAATGTAAAGGATAAAGTTAAACAAGAACTAGACAAACAATTGAAAGCTGGAATAATTCGAAAAAGTAAAAGTGAATGGTGCTCTGCTCTTAGAGTTGTTGACAAACCTGACGGTTCAATCCGGCTAACAATAGATTATAAACCATTGAATAAGGTCATTAGAGGTGACAGCTACCCGCTACCATCTATTCAAGACCTATACAACAAACTGTCTGGTGCTGATACATTCACTAAAATTGACATGAAGTCAGCATATCATCAAAAACCTGTCCACGAGGATTCGATAAAATACACCGCCTTTATATGTGAATTCGGTTTGTATGAATATTTATCGATGCCTATGGGTATAAAGACCGCACCATCATGGTTTCAGCGATTCATCGAAATGGCTTTAGATAAATTTATTAGACAAGATTTGATGCGTGTCTATTTGGATGATCTGATTATTTTTTCAAACTGTCAAACTCTTGGCTTCAACTCTCACAAACAAATAGTATTAGAGATAATAGATACTTTACGCAAACGAAACTTGAAAATTTCATTCGAAAAATGTGTACCCGTTGTCAATGAAATACAACTGCTTGGGAACGTAATTTCTAAGAATCAAATCAAACCAAACCCAGAAAGAGCAAGTTGTTTAATGAAAAAAAACAAACCAAAAAACGTCCAAGAGCTACAATGTTGGCTAGGTATTTCAAATCAGTATAGAAAATTTATTGAAAATTATGCGGAAGTTGCAAAACCTTTATATGATTTAATGGATTTAAAAAACGTTCCAGACAACTGTCGTAAGCGAAACGGAGCTGTTAATGGGAGAAAAGTTCTTTTAACATGGAATGACTCAGCTCAAACAAATTTTGAAAACTTAAAACAAACGTTGTGTAGCAACTTAGTGTTAGCGTTACCCGATTTCAACAAACCGTTCTATGTATCGACTGATGCAAGTGAATATGGCTATGGTGCTGTATTGGAGCAGCAACAAGATGATGGTAGTGCCCGACCGATCGCATATTTTTCAAAGAATTATACGTCGGCCCAAAGAAATTATTCGACGCCCGAAAAAGAACTACTGGCTCTAGTTATGGCTATCGAATATTTCCACCAATATCTATATGGTAAACCATTTATCATCAAAACAGACCACCTACCACTCACTTGGATACAAACAAAGAAAAACACTCACGCAAGATTAGAACGCTGGTTATTACGGCTGAGTATTTACGATTTCGAAATACTTCATGTGCCTGGAAAAGAAAACATTGTGGCAGACAATTTCTCAAGATTGCCAGATGAAAACGAGGTAAACACTGATCAATACGCTGATTATTTTGACACACTTGTTGCCGAAATTTTCGAAGAAAAAAGTGATGCTAACGTCACTCTAGTAAATAAAAAATCAATTGAAATTAACGAGATTACAGACTCGATCGAAACAATTTCATTTATTGATGAACAAACGCAAGATGCCGACATTGTGTGGATCATAAATTTAATTAAACAAAATCCAGATACAAAACCAGAAGTAAAAATATTCGAAAATACAATGCAGAGACTTTTTTATAGAGAATATGGCAATTTACGTTTAGTAGAGAATGTATTGTATCGTACGGTTAAGTGCAAAGATGGATCAAACGTTAACCAGTTTGTATTACCCAAACAAATTCAAGATAGAGTTATAAAACATATGCATGAAACAATTTATAATGGACATCTTGGGAGGAGAAAAACAATCGAAAAAATTACAAGTCGATTTTATAGACCATATTTACAAACAGCTGTTAAAAAAATTATACGTGAATGTGAAGTTTGTCAAAAAGTTAAAGGCACCAAATCAAACAGAAATGCTGAACTTATTTACCTAAAACCATCATATGTAAACGAATTAATAACGACAGATTTTGCGGGTCCATTTAAAGAAACAAAACGAGGTAATAAATATTTTCAAATTATCATTGACCATTGTTCAAAAGTAGCAAAATTTTGTCCAACGAAAAACACTCAAGCTGAAACAGCTGCAGACAATGTAGTTGACAAATGGTGCTGTACTTATGGTATTCCAGATGGCATTCTCTCCGATCAAGGAACACAATTTCAATCTAAACTGTTAGATTTAGTCTACGATCATCTTGATATTAAACGTCTTAAAACAACACCCTATCACCCACAATGTGACGGTCAAAGCGAGGTGACTGTTAAACTCCTGAAAAACATGATCAAATGTTACATAGATGAAGACCAAGAAAATTGGGATTTAAACTTTGAAAAATATGCTTTTGCATATAATTCATCTGTGCATAGTACAACAAATCAAACACCGTTTACAATGATGTTTGGTAGAGAACCTCGTATACCAATTGATGTTCTAATTCCAAACTTAAACGAATTAAATCGAAAACAAATACTCGAAAGCCAAACAATTAAATCAAACAAATTTGGCGAAGTAGAAATTTTAGCTGACTATGAGCCAAATCCAAAAGATATACCAGAAAATGCTAAAAGTTACATAAACAATTTAAAGAAAACCTTACTAACGTCATTACAAATCGCTCTCAAAAATCGTGATATAAACATGCATAAAGCAAAATGGAATCACGATAGAAAAATTAAAAAATTTAATTACAAAATTGGCGACCTTGTTTTAGCAGACCATCCTAAACTCAAAAAAGGATTATCGCAAGGTATTGCGCGGAAGTATTATGGTCCATTCGAAATTGTCGGAGTAAACCCGAATGGTGTTGATTATTTCATTAAACTTGCTGGATCAAAACGAGCAAAAGTCAAACAAATTCATAAAACAAGATTAAAAATATATTATTATAACAAACCAGATTTTGGCCCGCTGAAAAATGAAAAAGATGAAATAGACATTAAAAGCAAATCCATGTTAAAAGGTGAAAAAATTAAATCATCAAAAAAACATAAAAATAAAAATAAAACATCTGAATCATCATCAAGTGAAAATGAAGCGGAGTGGAATGAGAGCGATGAGGAAACTTTGTTAAAAATCAAACAAAAGTTGAACAATCATATGTTATAAAAAAAAAAAAAAACCCTTTCAGTCTTAAATTTAAAAATTTACTATAAGACAATGCTTTAAACGATGCAAAGTACAAATTTCAAATTAATTTTCAAACACAAATAAAATAGAAACGGTTCAAAAATTGCAACATTTATTTAACAAGCAATATGTTTCAAAAAGAATAAAATTTGAAAATTTTCAAATTAAATTCATTTCATGCAAAAGAGTCTAATAAACTAAAATTTTTTTCAAACAATAGATAATCAAAGAAGCAAAAATGTTGGGAAACGACGCCGATTTCGATCTGTACCTACAAAATGTGAGCAAAAATGCCGATCCGGTCCAAACATCGATCGATTTGTACCACGAAATAAATAAATTCCTCCAAAATATTGGTGGTAGTCAACGATACGGCGAAATTAGCTACGTGATCATTCCGCGAAACAAAAATCCAAACAGGTCGGATTACATAGCCTTCGTGTCTTTTGAAAGAACAGTAGTCCACGAAGAAGTCGCCAAGGTCCTCAAAAATTTCCACTTCAACAATGTGAAGATTGCTATACGAGTCAATGACAAACCAACGTCCAACGCCCAACGTCGAGAGAACAAAATCAAATTTAAAACAGAGCTAGACGGGCGTTCAAAGATCAAGAGGGACTCGGCAAACAAACGCAAACGAGTCGACTCTCCACCTAGAGAAAATGAATCTCGTCCAAAATCGTCCAAAACAGTGGAAGCAAACGTGGAGGAATCTTGTGACTCCTTCGAAAGCGTCGTCCTAATCAAGGAGGAGTCAAGTGAGGAAGCACAAACGTCCACAAGTGAACAAACAATGGCGAAGCTTGCTCAGGCTGTGGAGGACCTCAGACGGGAATTGTTCGAGACAAAAAAAAGAGAATGCCAATTAGCGATCCAGTCGGCGTTAAAACAAGTGAAGATCGAAACACTGGAAGAGTCGAGACAAACACTTCTTAGAGAGAGGGAAGAGGCAGCTGAGTTAGCTAGCAAATTACAAGCTCTGTTGAACAAAAGGGAAACAGCAAACGAAGGCCCACAATAATAGTAAATCTCACTTTCAAACTTTTGTACAAAAAACTAAACTACATTGTTAATTTTGTAAATTTTGTTCAAATTTAATTGCATCAAAACTTTAATTTTTTTTGTTAAAATTGTTAAATTTAATTAAACTTTCATTTTTGTTAATTTTTTCCAAACTTTACTAAAATCAGGTATCAAAATTCTTCCGGGGGGAAGGTATGTTGTGGTTTCATACACAACTTCACAAAAAGTGTAATATTCACTAGTCCCTCACGCAAGTGAAGGTCTAGAAAATATTACACTATAAATGCAACCCATTATATTTCTTTACCTATCTCCACCACTTTTTCTATAACCACGTTTCGTTAATAAACTAGGCCTGAAGGCCCAACAACAAACAATTCTTTTAATTAAAGAACCCTAAACCTTAGGTAGGAAATAAACACGAGGTAAAACCTCAACACTATGTCGAGTTGATGAAGCAAATCGAAAATTACAAAAATGACCCCAAGCACTATATCGATGAAAGCTTTGATAGTTTAAGAAGAGAAGTTGACCTTCGTAGAGAAGAAATTAAATTGATGTTTAATAAAGTGATTGACGATTACCATGATGGTTTATTGGAAAAGATTGACATGGAAAGATATCTGAAATTAATAGAACTAGAAGAAAAAATTAAAAAAGCAGAGTCATTGGATTTGGCTAGCTTTAAAATTGATGAAAATTTAGATATCAATTGTAAATTGGAATCCTTCAGAAAAAGTAAAATAAAAATTGACAATGATATCAGTTTGGTTCAAAATATTCTAGATGATTTTCAAGAGCCTAATGTTGAGTTTATCAATTTTAGTGATGATATTGATATTGAAAATTTATTTGGAAAGCTTTATCCAAAGGGAGAAACAATTCAATTAATTATTAACGATTTTTCTCAATTAATGGATACAAAGAATTCAATCTCAAGAAGATCGGAAATAATTGTTTTCCGAAATTTAGAATGGCATATTCAGATAACTATTTTTATAAGACTAAATGAAAATGATGGATGGATGAAATTTTATGTGTATTGTAATCCAATAGAAGAATCAATTGAGTTCTCAGAGAATTTCACTGCAGAGCTTACATTATTGAATAAATCTGATTCAAAGAAAAACTTTAGTCTTAAGATGTGTATGATATCCACTCAAAGTAAAAGATGTGTAGGACATCCTAAATATACAACCATGAATGAAATTATGAATCCAGAAAACGGATATTATGATGCAAATGAAGACTCTATTACTTTAAAAGCAGTTGTAAACGTTGAACTTCCAAAAAAAAAAGATGAAAATTAGAAAAGCAGTAGAAAGAAAAACAATGTGTTTTGTAGCAAAACAAATTTATATAAAAAAATTTAAGATAATGAAATTTTTTGT
>QEOQ01000079.1:0-21191 GCA_010279815.1 Brachionus plicatilis | reverse complement strand
TTGTATTCAAGTTGCCATAACATACATTCTTGTAATCTTGTTGCCATCGCTTACATTCTATATTTTCAATTTTTTTGCTTTATTTGTTTGAAAATGTATAATTAAAATTGTTTTTTTAAAGGTATTTTTTAATCTATTTTTACTTTCTAAAAATTGGATTTTAGTCAATGATTTTTTTTAAATACAATTTAAACAAATATTTTTTTCTGCCGATTTTATCGAAGGATGTGAAGTTTGTTATAATTCGATTTTTTAAATTGTAGTTGGAGTAGAAAAAACTGAGACCTAAAACGGGTTAAGCTTCTACAAGTTACAGCAGTAAATAATTTCTTTTAAATTAATTATTTTGTTTAGTTTCAGAAATGTTTTTTGTTTTTGAATTAACTTTATTAAAGAAAATTAATGTTTTTTTTTAGATTTTATATAGATTCAATTCGTTATAAATTAAAAGAATTATTATTGAAAAATTTTATTAAAAATATTATTTTCAAAGAATTTAATTTTAAATTTGTTTCTTTTTGGGTCAGCAAAAACATTTTGCAGAAAAATTTTATACCTATTTATAAAGATTTATTTAAATTAAAAATTTTTTAAACCTTGTCCTTTTTTCCAAAATTCGCAATTCCAAAAATTCAACCAAATCATTATAATAAAGTAAGAAATTGACAAGTATTAATAAGAAAACGAAAAGAAGGTATGCTGGAAATCTAAATTTTAGCTATATTGAAAAAAATAATTGAATTTTGTTTCTAGCTCAAACGACGAAATTTTAAACTTCAGTAGATGATATTAATTTTTAAAAAAAAGTATAATAAGCCTTTTTTTTAGAAACGAAATTTGAAAAGAAATATGCACTATCTTAAAATTCAAATTCTAATTTAATTAAATATAATTTTTAAATTTTTAAAATAAATTTTTAAAAAAAAGCATTTACATTTTACCTTATCAAGTTTATTCAGCTGCTAAGCATTAAGTACAAAAACTACTTCAATTTCTTCTTAAGCATTAATATGAATTATAATACTATAATAAAGATAAATTTTTGATTTAATTGCATTAAAAAAGCTAAGATTTTGGATTAATATATTTTAATAGCGTGCTATTAAATAAAACAATAAAAAGAACAAATTTCTGTAATTCTTTTATTTAAAAACAAAAACTAAAACTTAAAAACTCTAAAAAGAAAAGAAAGAGAGACAATATATATAGTAATTAAATGTCGAGGCGGGGGCCGGGGTGAGTGGGGTGTTACATTGCTCCCCCCTTTACATGAGAGACATCTCCCGATGTCGAGGGTGGCACTGTAACTACTACAACAAGTACGTCCCACCTCGAAAAAACAAAACAAAAAAAAACAAAACCAAAAAATTTTCCGTGACCGGCAAGAGGCCCAAAATATCCCAAGTAATGAGTTCGAATGGTTTAGATGCCTGGATGGGTACTATTGGTTGTAGAGTGTAGGCTTTAGGTGCTTTACTTGAGGCAGAGATTTCGCAGCCGAGGATGTAGTTGGCGGTGTCTTTCCTGTAGTTCGGCCAGTAGAACCTGAGTTTAAGTTTTTCAAAAGTCTTGTCGACACCTCGGTGTCAGGAGAAAGGATCGTCTTGGATTTTCTTTAAGACGGCGAGGCGTTCATCAATTGGGACTAAGTACTGATACGTTCGCATTTGTCGGGCCGCTGTCCATTTCTCAGCCATTTGTACAGATTTTCGATATGCGGGTCTTCGAATTGGGTCTCATTGGCCTCTACCTCTTGCGAGGTGACATTGTTCACTACATTGCCCGGGTCAAGTTCATCCTCTTCTTCCTTGCTTTCAACTTCCTCGTCATCTCCGTTACATAACCACCGTGATAAGGCGTCAGCATTGCAATTTAGATGACCCTCCCTATATTCTATATCAAATTCGAACATTCGTAATTCACAAAACCACCTCATGAGCCTGGGTGAAGGACTTTTTTGATTTTTTAGCCAGATGAGAGGTTTGTGATCCGTGCAAATAATGAATTTCCGCCCGATTTGAAATTGCTTTAAGTGTAATACTGCGAGGATTAGAGCTAGGAGTTCTTTTTCGGAAGTGGAGTAGTTCGTCTGCGCCCTCGATAAACGTTTGCTCCAATACGCAACTGGTCGCCATGAACCCGTATATTTTTGATCCAACACTGCACCTGCGCTGTACTGGCTAGCATCGGTCTCAAGGCGAAATTCCTCTTTAAAATTCGGTAGGATAAGGACTCCAGTCTCGGTCGTGGTAAGAAAAGTACGCAGTTTATCAAAACTCACTTGACAGTCCTTATCCCATACAAACTTCTTCCTCATCTCGGTTGCATTGTGAAAAGGTCGGGCTATAGCAGCGTAGCTTTTCACAAAACGTCTGCAGTGGTTTGCTAAGCCGAGAAAACTTCGTAGTGATGAATTGTTTTTGGCTGTTGATATCTGAAAAGTTTCTGGACTTTACTTGGGGCGGGGCGAACACTACGGTAGCTGATAACATTTCCTAAATACTCTATAGACTTCACAAACCATTCACAATTCTTTCATTCTAATTTCAAGTACGCTGTTCGGACGCGTTCCAGGACGGTTCGGACGCGTTCCAGGACGATTTGGACGACGTAGCTGGGGCGTTGGTCAATCCAAATGATATGACATTATAGAGTCCGAACTTAGTCACGAAGGGCGTTTTCAACTTATCTGGCTCTCGGATCCGAATTTGATGATATCCTGCAGAGAGGTCCAACTTAGTGAAATAGCGGGCCTTATTTAGTAAGGCTATCATGTCCTCGATTTTAGGAAGGGGGTAACTGTCCTTAATGGTGAACTCATTGAGTTTCCTGTAGTCGACACAAATACGGAGAGAGCCGTTGGCTTTGCGTACTAATGCTATCGGGGAGGCCCATGGAGAGTCGCTTTCTAGAATGAGTCCAGTTTTCCACATCTCATCTGTTTGTCCTTTGACCTCATCCCGTAGCGAGAATGATATCCGTCTGACGGGTTGTTTAATGGGTTGTTCACAGACTAGGCTATCAAACCCATGGGAAACAATGTCGTCGTATTCGTCTCGTATTATTGTTTTGAAAATCTCAATTTGTTCCTCTTCGGGGTTTTACTTTTCGGTTGGGGCTTCTTCGTCGGATTCGGGTTGCCTCGGTGTTGAAACGGCGTTTACCAGTGGTTGATATTGTTTGGGGAGGTCAGCCAAGCTATCTGTGCTGTTAGTTGTTATCTGGGGATTTGCTGGTAGACTGCCACCAAACGCCTCTCGAATCAAGTTCAGGTATTTCTTCACCGTCCTGATTTTGAACGTCACGTCTAAGCCAAGGAGTGTCGAATAAGAATTTGACTTTACATCCGTTGATGTTACAATCTGTCTGTATGTTTTCACCACATATAACACATTGGACACCGTAGGCGGGTGTTGATCGTTCGGGTATCCATTTTCATGTTTCCTCTGTCGGTAGTGATTCATTTTTGACAGACGCGCTTGGCACTCCGCGATGAAATGGCCGGGCTTTTTACAATAATGGCATGAAATGTTTGGTTGTACAATATTCGTGTCTCTGTAGTCGGAACCGTCCCTATTCGGATGCCCTAGGAAAGGGATGGTGTTTGTCTGAGGCGGGAGGGTTGTCCTCCACGAGTTAAAGTGGGCCATCAACTTCATGGTAGAGTTTAGGGCTTCTAAAGTGGTATTAGGCTTATTTGACGTTATCTGCATAACAAGGTACGGATTGCATAGACCTCTGATGAAACGGTTCCGCAAGCAACGGTCAGGATCCATGCACGGTTCATTTTTAAATGCGATTTTAGCGAGTCGCCACAACTCTGAGAAATACGACTTGTGTTCCTCATCCCGAAATTGTTTCCTACTGAAGAAATTAGCAAATGAGTCAACTTTGATTTCCTCACAAACTGCGAACAATTTGTACATTTGATTTTTTAGTTCATCTAAATCTGCTGTCCGTTCGGGCGTTCAATTTTCGAAAACGGGCATGCAATCGTCGTAGAGAAACGAGAGTAATACGGATCGTAAAGATTTAACGGGACGTGTGCATTTTTAACGAAGATCTCCAACCTTTTCCACCATGTGTTCAGGTCCATCGACCGCAAGTACCGACTGGGGCGAAAGCAAGAGTCCTTGAACCGCCACTGAATTGGTGAAACGCTGGGAGTACTCGCCGTATAGTTGTCTAGGAGCGCATCTCCCGTGATCCAATAAGGTCTCGTCTCAGTCGGATTGTTGTTTGTTTCTGAAATCCGTTGTGCGTTTGTTGTAATCTTATTTGCTTCCAGATCAACTGAAAATGGGTTAAAACAATGGTACTTGATAGACGGATAATACTCTCCGGGAAGGGTAAACCCGACTTTAGGGGTTTGTTCGGTTTGTGAGTTCTTCACGGGTTGGATGACAGTATTGTCCTGTATACCTGTGTTCAGATCCGAAACGTTGGTGAAACCTTCATTGTAATTAAAGGATTCGAACAGTCCAGCTGGGCGTCGTGGCGTTTCAGGCCACTTGTTGTCTACTTGAAATGGACGAGAACCGTTTAATTAAACATGATATGATCCAAGGGTTGTTTGTACGCCTTCCGGTTGTGATTTCATCTCAACTCGTCTCGCCACGTCTTGGTCTCGTGGTTTGTAATCTGAGTTTTCCTTTTCTACCAGACAGCACTTTGGTTTTTGCGTTGTTGTAGTCCGTGGCGTAAGCGCCCGCTCAAAATCTTCCTTCGCATCTCCTTCTTCTCCCTTGATTTTAATTAATGATCTTTTGAATTGTGTCAAGTCAAACTCCTTGGAGTCGTGTCGACGAGTTTCAATAGGCCTAGCGATTGACACGTTCTGTAACCACATCATTCCTAACTTGGCAGATATTATTGTGGCTACCACTACCACAACACCTAAAACTCCGATGAACAAAAATACAAAATATAAAAAAACTGCTAATCCTAGTCTTGCAGGACATAACTGGCCTGTGAGCGACATAAACCAATCTCTCCTGTCCATGATTAAATAGGATATAAATTCCTCATGGAAAAATTTTTTACCGCTGCCACCAATTTAATAGCGTGAGCTTTTAAATAAAACAAATAAAAGAACAAAGTTCTGTACTTCCTTCATTTAAAAACAAAAACTAAAACTAAAAAACTCTAAAAAGAAAAGAAAGAGAGACAATATTTATAGTAATTACATGTCGAGGCGGGGACCGGGGTGAGTGGGGTGTTACAATATTATTAAAGAAAAATTTTTACATAAAGCCCGGTCAAAAAAAAATTTGTTTTTAAACTTTTGAAAAAATTCAGATTAAATTTCAGTAAATGATATAAATTGGCATTTAACAGAAAATTGAATCATTCTTTATTTTTTTATTCTCTATATTCATTTATTTTTTTTCTAAAAAATTTGTATGCTTTAAACGATTTGCTTTCCTTTTATTTTATATTACTTAAATAATTTTTGCTGATCATGAGGCAATGTGAAATTTTGGTATAAAAAAAATACAGTACAAAGTGTAAAAACTGTATAATTTATTATAATTGTGCAAAAATGGTTGCGTAAACAGTACATTATTTAAAAAATTTGACAATCGAATTCAAAGCTCTGCAAAAACTCGGCATTTTAGTGCATATTTTAATTAAAAATTTTTTGGTGATGTGCATTTTACAGAAAATTGCAGAGTTTTTGCAGAGCTTGGAATTCGATTGTAAAAATTTTAAAATATTGTACTGTTTAGACAACCATTTTTGCACAATTAGAATAAAATAAACAGTTTTAACACTCTATACTGTATTTTTTTTTACTAAAATTTCACATTGTCTGATGTTAAGCAAAAAATTTGATTTACTATAATCTAATGCTAAATGAATCTAATGCCAAAAATTTAATGTCAATTACTTTAATGTCAAATCGTTAAATAAGAAAAAAGTGTCAAAAATAAAATAAGGAATCTATTGTTCTTTCTCAAATAATGAAACTAATGCCAATTCTATATTTAGGAAATTAATGTCTTCTCTCTAAATAAAGAAATTATTGCCGAATAAAAATTAAAGAAACTAGTGCTAATGAAAGTAATGACAAAATTTTTTTGATTGAATTCCTTGATTTAATTAAAATTTTTTAATTATTAATAATCAAGAAATAGAAACTGCTTATTTACATATTAAAAATTTAAACTTTCCAAAACCATTCTATTCCATTCTATGTTTTACATTATATCTACTATTAATTTCGGAATCGATAATATAAAAAACTCTATTTATATATATAAATAACCATAATAACAATAAACCATATTTATATATATACATTTTCGATATTGGTGGAGAACTGACAATAAAGACTCTGCAACAAGATATGTTTGTAGTGAAACCAATTGCTCTGCCAGTATTCGTATTAAACAGAACACAGTATTGAAGCATAATGAAAAGCATTACCATTCGTTGACAGACTCCGATGTCATTTTACTCAAGTCAACTCAAGATCTAAAAAAAGAGGTAACATGAGATATAACATAATCAATAAAAAAATGTTACAACAATAGTTTATAATTAATTTTATCTAATTTTTTGTCATTATTTTCATTGGCATTATATTACTTTATCATTTGATTTTTTTGACATTATTTTCTTATTTTGAAAATTAGCAATAAAACTATTTAGCATTATTTTCTTAAAATGTTTTTTGACAATAAAATATTTTGGCATTATTTTTTTTGACATTAAAATTTTGACATTAGAATTATTTGGCATTAATTTACAGATTACCAAAAATTTAAGTGATATATTTAAGTGATATAAAATAAAAGGTGAATCAAATCATTTCAAGAATAAAAATTTATTTAGAAAAAAAATAAAAAAAAATTGGCTGGGAGTGAGTCAATTTCTTAGAAAAAAAAAAAATTTAACAAAACCTTAAAAATAAAAATTTTAATTAAACATTTTCTAACAATGAAAACAAGCTGACACAAAAATTGAGTAAAATGTATGTTATGGCAACTTGAACACAAATTGAAATGTTTGATAGTTACCTTTTCGGTATAAAAAGTTTAAAAGAATTATTAAATTTTTTTTATACTTAAACAAAAATATATAAAAATCAAGATAAGTTTCTCTAAAAGAAAAAATGAAGGGATATCAGGTTTTTTTGGCCATTTTTTGCATTATCTATGGTATTAATTATAAAATGGAAAATTTTTTTTTTTTTTCTTAATTTTTGACTATCAAAAGCTCAATTAAGCAGCGTTCAATCGCTTTCATGTAAAGTTGGATTTGGAATCAGTGAGCCTGGATCTCATGAGCTTAAAACATATTTTGACAACACAGTAACTGCTAATAACTGTGGTACCTCAGGTGCTAGCAATCCATCATCTGAACCAAAAGGATGCATGGTAACTTGATTTATCATTTTTTAATTTTTTTTTTTTTTTAATTTTTTTTTTTTTCAACCAAAAATGTTTTTAAATTATCCGGAGGAAATCTCTATGTTGAGTATGCTTGCTTTACTGGAACTACTAAAGCTACAGAAGTTCAATATGATCGTCATATCTACACTTATGTTTGTACCACTGACAACTGCAACAGTTCTCATAATTTAAAATTTAACTTGGTCGCCATTTCGGCTTTTTTATTTTTATCTTTGGCAAAATTTTTCTAAATAAGAATCAATAATTTTTTATTTGAATAAAATTGAATTTAATTACACCATATTTTAGCTCTTTGAATTACCCCACTAGAGTCAATTTGTAGGGATTGAAATTGATTATATATTAGACAAACTTTTAATTTGATTTTAATAGCTTTATAATTAATGTCAATAATTTTGAGATAAAGTTATTATTTATTTATTTATTCAATGAACGCCTTGTAGGCGATTAAAAAAAAATAAAATAAAGTAATAAAACAATTAGGACAAAAAAAATTGTAAGAAAAATGAAGTTTACTTTTCCATAGCAAATTTGAAATGTTCATAATTTTTTTTTTCCAAATTTCTTTTTTCCAGATTTAGTTAATTTTTGCAGTTTTTCCCCTTTTTTTTTTAAATAAAATAGTATCTAATTTAATATGATTTGCAAAATAGTTCTATTATCTTTATTATTTAAAATCCGAATTCTTTTTATCTTCAGAATAAAAATTATATCAAATTAAAGTTTAATAAAAAAAATAGGTAATTATAAAAAAGAAAATTTAAAAAATATATGTATCTAAATCCTTAGCAACAGGTTAAACAAGTTCAAATATTTTACTTTTCAGGAAAAAGAAATTATTAGTAAATAATTACCATTTAATATTAATAAATACTATATGAAAAGATGAACTTTGTAGATAGAATTATTAAATGTGCAATATAAAACAATTATCTTCTAGATGAAAAATTTAACACTTAGATAAAATTGTTAACTAATAGAATTAATAGATACATTTTTAGAATCACTAAATCAAACAAAAAATCAAACAAAAACTTTTCTTTTTTGTAATTTTTATTTATTAAAGAAGCTTCCAAAAAAGTCAAAAATCAATTTGCTTAAATATGCAGCTGATACTTAACATACCAAATTTGAAAACAAAAATAAAATTTAATAAAAAACAAATAAAATGAAGAATAAAAAATTATAAGATAATTAAGAAAAATAGAGATCAGTTTTTTCAGACCTTTTTTTATAGTCTTTCGTCTATTTTTATTTGACTTTGACTTTACAAACTCCTGATGGTCTTTGGACCTTGCTTGTCTTTGCAGACTTTAAATCATTTTCATCTCCAACACTTGAGTCTGATAGTGACAAATAGTCCCCACTCGCACTATTTCCTGGTGTGTCAAACTCCTCAGCATGATCCTGCTTCAGATTCTCATCCAAGCTGTTTTCCAAAAGCCTTAGTTCTGGAAGAACCTCTCCCTCCTGATCTGAAACTATGTACTTCGTGCTAGCCTGCTGTACCACGTCATCTACATTTCCAACTATTACTCCCCTAAAAAATGTGATGTTCCTCGCGATGTCCCGATTATCATTTCCAGCAGTAATCATCGTCCCTTTCACAGAATTAATCTTTCTAATTCTCTCATGATTAAGTCTACCGCTTTCGCCATGTTTTCGTTCCAATTAGAGACCTTATCAATTGAATGTGGAAATTTAGTGAAATTTGTCCTATTAAAAATCTGCTTTGCTGGAGCATAATTTATGGAACAGTGTCGAGTAGAGTTATAGGTTCTTATAAAAGAGTCTATTTCTGACTTCCAAGTCTTCCTTTGCATCTTCGAGCCAGTAACAAGCTTTTTTAAATTGCGCATGAATCTCTCATACTTGCCATTTGCCCTTGGTCAAAGAGGAGTTATTTTCCTATGATGAAGACCCATTACTCTACAAAACAACTTTAAACTTTTTACCTGTAAGGAATAAACTCACCAGAAAAACGTAGAAAAAAAGCGAAAGTAACTAATGAAGTTTTGAATCAACAGCTGAAACAAATTAAAACAAACAACAGAAATACTCACCCAAATAAAATTAACACAGCTCCAACATAAACACTTTCATCCTCATCAACAGACTTTTACGAATTTTTGGATTGTTTAAGATTTCGAATCGCACAATATCTAATTTAGCAATAGAAGGAATTTTTTTTCCATTAATATGAATTGTGCTTTGAAAATTTTCTGGTTTTACTCGGTAGTATTATGACTTTGTCCAGTCAGACTTCCAAAGTCTTACTCGACAGGTTTTCGGATTAAAAGAATAAAACTAAAATCGAACACTTTATTGTCATAGTGAAATATGGTGTAATTAAATTCAATTTTATTCAAATAAAAAATTTTTGATTCTTGTTTAGAAAAATTTTGCCAAAGATAAAAATAAAAAAGCCGAAATGGCGACCAAGTTAAATTTTAAATTATGAGAATTGTTGCAGTTGTCAGTGGTACAAACATAAGTGTAGATATGACGATCATATTGAACTTCTGTAGCTTTAGTAGTTCCAGTAAAGCAAGCATACTCAACAAAGAGATTTCCTCCGGATAATTTAAAAACATTTTTCTTTGAAAAAAAAATTAATAAAAAAAATAAAATTAAAAAATGATAAATCAAGTTACCATGCATCCTTTTGGTTCAGATGATGGATTGCTAGCACCTGAGGTACCACAGTTATTAGCAGTTACTGTGTTGTCAAAATATGTTTTAAGCTCATGAGATCCAGGCTCACTGATTCCAAATCCAACTTTACATGAAAGCGATTGAACGCTGCTTAATTGAGCTTTTGATAGTCAAAAATTAAGAAAAAAAAAAAATTCCCATTTTATAATTAATACCATAGATGATGCAAAAAATGGCCAAAAAAACCTGATATCCCTTCATTTTTTCTTTTAGAGAAACTTATCTTGATTTTTATATATTTTTGTTTAAGAATTAAAAAAATTTAATAATTCTTTTAAACTTTTTATACCGAAAAGGTAACTATCAAACAGTTCAATTTGTATTCAAGTTGCCATAACATACATTCTTGTAATCTTGTTGCCATCGCTTACATTCTATATTTTCAATTTTTTTGCTTTATTTGTTTGAAAATGTATAATTAAAATTGTTTTTTTAAAGGTATTTTTTAATCTATTTTTACTTTTTAAAAATTGAATCTTAGTTAATGATTTTTTATCAATATAATTTAAACAAATATATTTTTTTCTGTCGATTTTTTTTTTAAAGGATGTGAAGTTCTTTTCAATTCTTTTATTTAAATTGCATTCTTTTTCAATAATTTTTGAATAAAATGAAACAAACAGGTCATTCAAAATGTTATAACCTGTAGCAATTATGCTACACATGAGGCAATGTGAAATTATAGTTTAAAAAAAATACAGTTCAAAGAGTATAAACTTTATATATTTTTTTTTCTAATTGTGCCAAAATAGTCGTGTTAACAGTATAATATTTTAAAATTTTTACAAGCGAATTCCAAGCTCTGCAAAAACTCGGCGATTTTCTTTAAAATTCACACCATCAAAAAATATTTGATAAAAATATGCAATAAAATGCGTTTCTGAAGAGCTTGGAATTCATTTTTAAAAATTTGTACATTATTTAATGATACTTACTTCATACGGTCAATAGGATATGGCCAAACTCAATGAGCAGATCGCACCATTTATTTAACAAAAAATGAAATTCCAAAAATAAAAATTAAAAAAATAATATAATAACACATGCGATGTAAGTTAAGAATGTTTTTACATGGGCGAGATGGTGTTTATTGCCTGCGTCAAAGTTATGCTTCGGGTTCTGAGGCAATATCGAACGAGGGAAAACGGTAATTTTCTTATATTCACAAACAATTTTTGTGTAATTTTGATAAATAAATAAAAACCCAAAAAAATATTTATTTTTTTACACCCAAATATTTAATATAAATGTCCATTTAATAATAATCCAAATTAAACTAAAATAAATTAGTGCCAGCTAAAAAAGAGTTAAGTATGATTAGGTACAAAAACATTTCTGAATGACATAGACCTGCAGACATTTTTCAGCATTCAAATATTGGCTTTCTTAGAATTTTTCTCGGCTTCTTGAGGTAAATTATATTTAATTGATTTAATTTGGCTCAATTTTTAAAAAAGAAAATACAATTGATATCAAAAATATTGATGAATAAATGTGGTCTTTTTTTTACTTGAAATTTATAAAGTTTTAAAAAAAATTGCAAAAAAATAAATACAGTGTTGCTATGATAAGCTGACAAGTTTTACGTAATTTTACGTTTATCATTTATTGTTTAAATCAGAAAGCCATTTATTAATCTTGAAAACATACTTTTTACATTTTATTTAAAGAATTGTTTTATTTATTAATTAGCAATCTGAGAGCATGGTTGAATTTTGAGTGTTTTTCCAATGCGGAGGCCAACTTTTTTCAATTGAACTTCTTTTTCTTGAAATGAAGTCTCATAATATTTGAACAACTTTGGATACTTGCTTTAAAAGGATAGTGTAGTATCCCTAGTATTGAGCTTGTTTAGCTTTAGTTTTTTTAGTTAAATTTTAATTAAACTCGTGTTTATGAAATTACAAATGCTAGAAACTTTTTAGAATATACAAACAGTTACTTTTGGAAGGGGATAAGCTGTTTGCTTTTATTCAAACAAGCAAACTAGCGTCTTTATAAAAACTTTATATTTTTATTTTTATTTCTATTCTTTGGTCGTTGAATAGTTAAAGCAAAACATCTCTCTTAACTTTAACGATATTACAGGATAGCCCATGCGAACACAAAATGCCAACTGAGGAAAAAAAATCACATCTGCCATGCTGAATTGGCTGCTAGCAATAAATTCTGTTTTTTGCTCAGCTAAATAATTCTCCCATCTTTCCAATTCAACATTTAAATCCTTCTTTTTTTGAATCAATAAAGATCCATCTTGTTTCTCTACTGGTGTACGCCAAACATAATAGACAATATTTTCATTGCAAAACTTTTGAAAATTTCTAATGTTCTCAGTAGAATCGGCTGGCTTTCTTTTGGAATGAGACAAGTTCCTTGAGTCTTAAAATTATCTTCTAGATAAAGACATGCAGCTATTGATTCGTTGATCACCAATTTTAAATGTTGGGAGTTGGCCCCTTGAATTTAGTTTCATGATTTCCTCATCGAACCTATTATAGCTTTAAAATTTTAATTTAAACAAATTAATTTTTTCTACAAAAAGATACAATATTTATTTTAAGTAGTGTTGACCTCCGGAGGAACAGAGGGGCCTCCAGAGAAAATTGCCGGATTCACGGAGCCGGAAACGGGTGCCGAAAATTTTGACAAAAAAGGTTCCAGAGTTTAGGAGAAAAAAAACAGTTGAGGAAACGGAAACGGAAAAATAAACGGTGACCTCGAGAATAACGAAATATTAACGGTGACAATAATCGGAGACGAAGGTTGGAACGGAGAAAAATTCCGGAGACGGCAACGGAAACGTTTAAATGAACGGAGCCTCCGGATTTAACGGAGTCGTTAACGGAGAATCCTAACAGAGCGGAGACCGAAACGGAGGACCAAAACAGAGAGGAGAAATAAACCGAAGAGAACAACGGAAATTGAGCACTTGACCATAGCTTGCAAAATAAAGATGATATCGCAAGAAAAAAAAAAGTGAAATTTGCAGCATTTTTTAGACTTTTAGAATTTTGCTATCGCTTCTTTGTTTTAAAAAGTTTGGTCAAAAAAGAATTAATTATCAAAATAATTTTTTTATTTATTTTGGAAAAAATAGAAATGACTATTAAAGTGGGAAAATAAACATTATTTATAACAATTTCAAACCATGTTTTTAGTTATGACGATTTTTTTTGAGTTAACTTACTTTGGCAAAAAAATTATAAATGTTTATTATCTTATAATATAGCTATAAAAGTTGAGTTAATTAAAATATTGATTAAATTTTTTTTTTAACATAAGTGTCTTAGTTCGATCCTTGATCAAAATAATTGATAATTGAAAAAAACGAATTTTCTTTTATCAAAGTTTCAAAATTTTTTTTTAAATTACAAATTTTTACTTATTTATTATCAATTTTTTAAATTGTTTATTATTTCTACAAGCGATCGACCTAGGACACTTTTGTTTAAAGAAAAATAAATCAACATCTTAACTAACTAGACTATAATATAACTTTTTTTTTGTATTTTTTTTTGCTAAAATCACTTAATTAAAAAAAATTGTCTTTACAGTCAATCCTCGATATCACGAGCAAATTGGGCGGAAATTTCGTTGCTCGTTATATCGAAACTCGTTATATCGAAATTGCATTGAAAAAGATGGGCAAAAACATTTTTTTTTTCAAAATGTTTATTGGTAAAAAAATAAATAAAAAAGGAAAAAAAAATACAAAATTATTGTTTTTTTACAAAATCTTTAATAGATGTTTGTTTGGTATTACAATTTTCAATCACAACATTTTCAATATCAACTATTTTTGTGAAATCTTGGTTTTTATTCAAAAAAAAATCTTTTAAATCATTAATTTTATGGATAGCTTCTTTTGAGCTTATAACAGGTTTTTTAGGTTTTTCGATTTCTTCGACATCAGAATCACTGTCATCATTTTGTGCTGTATTGTTAACTGAACTGATGATCTCAACATCTGATAATAAGCCGCGTGCAAGACTTTTGAACTTGTTCGAACAAAAACGAAACGGCTTTATCGACATCATCGAAACTCGATAATTTGATTCTTTTTTTTTCTGTACCGCACAAGTTCTTCTCAAAGTGCTCTAAAATTTTTTCTTTAGACGAGAGAATTGTCGAAATGGTCGACGTGTTGACGCTATACTCTTTTGCGAGAATTAAAGTAGCGATTTTTTGTTCGCAATGTTTTTTTATTATTTCAACTTTTGTTTCAAGTGAAATACACTTTTTTTTTTTTTGATTAAGATTGGAAATTTTTTATAAACAATTAGATAGGAAATGTTTTCTGGTGATTTATAGTTATTCATGAAGATAAGTTAATTGTTTTATTTTTATTTTTTGTTTATATAAAAAGTGTGAAAAAATTACTTTTGTTCAAGCTCGTTAAAGGAAGTTTTTATTCTTTCGAAAATGATTAAGCGGTATTTCATTATAAGCTCGTTATATCAAGTTTTCGTTATATTGAAACTCGTTATATCGAATTATTTTTTATATCTTTTTCTTTAGCTCGTGATTGGTTCTAGCCAAGTTGCTCGTTATAAAGGGTTTCTCGTTATATAGGGTCTCGTTATATGGAGGATTGACTGTATTTTAAATATGGTTCGAAAATGTTAAAAATAATTTTTATAACCTGTTTTTATTAATCTAGTCGACTTAGTCGTCTTCCAATACTAGTCAACATTAATCTCTCTTTTAAGACAGAGTCTGAATTATCAGACTTTCAACGAGTGTTCTTTAATTAATACTATAAAAACAGTATTTTCAAAAAAGATTTTTTCATAAAATCAAATTGTAATTCCTTAAATATTTCAGAATTAAACAAGTTACCGAGATCGCCTTCATCGTATGAAAATATGTCTCAAAGCAAGCGACTTCGATCTAATGCCGAGATAATTTTGGTAATGATTGATGAAAATGAGGAACCGAATGTTGCGACCCAGCTAGTAATATCCCAACCGTCGCGAAATTAGAGTATCAAACTCAAGACGTTAGGGCTGTTGTTTCTAATGATGACAGTGATGAATGGCAGTCTTTAGATGAAGAAGTTCCACAAAATCGAAAATAAAAGTCTAAGTGCTGGGTTCATTTCAAAGAACATTATAAGTCAAATAAGAAATCAAAAGAAAAGAAGCTTTTTGTTGTTTACCATCATCCAACATCAACTGGAAACTGTTTAAAAAAATATCCTCATGGGAAGGATTCCGCGGGTCAAATGGTCGACCATTTCCGCAAAAAGCATAAGTTTGAATGCACAGGCCAAGAGAATAGCAAACTGATCTTGATGATTTAACAAAAATAGAAAGGTTTGAAACGAGAAATTTCATTTAATTTAGATTAACATTAGACAAAATTTAAATGTTTTGACAAAGGTAATTTAATAAAAATTTTTTCTTTAATTTGTTAAATTAACTTTATTTTAAAAGCTCTGAAAAAATGTTGTTCAATCGCTTCCCTTTTTAATCATTCTACAAATTTTAAAGAAAAATTGATCAAAAAACAAAAAGAAAATAGCAAAAAAATCGAATGTTTATCACAGCAAGTTAAGACAAGATGGAACAGCCTTTTTTTAATGATCAAAAAAATTATCAATAATCACGATCTTTTGAGTTTAATGCTGAAAAACGATAGACAGCATAGGCATCTGGTTTTGACGGACGAGGAAAAAATCATTTTGGAAGAAGCTTTGGAAATTTTGGAAGTATTTTATGAGATTACATTAAGGATTTCAGTTGAATCGGTTGGACAGCTTGTTTAATTATACCAATATTGTTATTGAAAAGTGTGCTAAAAACTGTCTACAAGATGGAAATTTTAAAGGTTGTTTCAAAAAAAATTTAATTTTGTATGTTGATTTTAATGATGATAAATATTCCCCTTCAGATAAAAGACACCTTATTTTGTCCACATTTTTGAACCCAACATATAAAAAATTTTCAAAGGCTTCAAAAACTTCTCAAAATAATTTTTTTAAATATAAGTAGAGAACTTATCAGAACTAAAGGATTCTTTAAGTCTATAAGTCTCTGAAATTCGAACTTCCTTAAAAAATACATCTGAAAAAAAGAAAGTCAAATTAAGCGATTCCTCTGATGATGAATCAGATAAAGATGAAATAAATTGGAGATTAGCTAATAAAGAGATTTCCGGCTATGTTGAAGAATAATGAAAGCTATTTGAAAAAGAAATTGAAACAGCAACTAAAAACCAATCGCCTGAGAAGAACAAAATATTGAATTTTTGGAAGTTAAATAAAGTCAAGTATCCAATCTTATATGAGTGTTTTAAAATTTATGGAAGTATTCCTAGCACAAGTATTTCATCCGAAAGAATTTTTTCGCATGTTGGGTATCAAGTTTGGGATAGGCGGAATAAAATCTCACCAAAGCGAGTCGAAAAAATAATGTTTTTTTATGAAAACTTAAAGAATATTTAATTTTTTTGAATATTTTTATCGCAAAATAAATTTCTGAAATTTTTATCGGTCTTTTAATTGTAATTCCCTATCATCTAATTCTTTAAAATAATGCTTTAAATTAATGAAATAAATATTAATTAAGTGATTTTAGCAAAAAAAAATACAAAAAAAAAGTTATATTATAGTCTAGTTATTTAAGATGTTGATTTATTTTTCTTTAAACAAAAGTGTCCTAGGTCGATCGCTTGTAGAAATAATAAACAATTTAAAAAATTGAAAATAAATAAGTAAAAATTTGGGTTTCTACGTTTCCGTCTCCGCTCCGTTCTTGTCCTCCGTCTCGGTCTCAGCTCCGTTAGGGTTTCTCCGTTTACGTCTCGGCTCCGTTAGGATTCTCCGTTTAAGACTGCGTTAAATCCGGAGTCTCGGTTCATTTACCCATTTCCGTTGCAATCTGTTACCCTGAATAATCACTTATTCATCAGCTTGTCAACTGATGCACAAAGATAAGTAAGAATTATACTTGTCACGTATCTTAGAAGTTAGACGCTTCGAAATGCTGACATATACATTAAGCACTAAGCTCACATCTTGAGTTAATTATAAGCTCGTGTTCTTGACACGAGCATATAGGTATAAATAAGAATTCCATTCTTAGAACTTCAGAACGTTCAATATCTTAAATAAAGCTTTTAAAGATTAAACATTGTTTATTATAAACCGGTTACAATTGGTAGCAGCGATAAAAAGATGATTTTTTTTATGGTACCCATTTCAAAAGATTACATTGAAAAACTTAGTGTACAAGAGCTCGTACACTTAATAAAGACACAAAATGGGTCTTTTGAGAATGAATTCCAGAAATTAGATGACGACAGCGAATTGGTAAGCTGTACAGAAGCCGAACAAATGGAATGGCTTCAAAATGTTCAAAATTCAGGAAAACCTAAGAAGATGCTTATTGAGCTACTTTTCAAAAGAGCTGAGCTATTGGCCAGTATCAAAAAGATGAAAATAGAAGAAGATAGTTTAAGGAATATAAATCAATCAAAACAAAGTGAGGAAGGAGCAAAAAGCACCCTTCAAGAAATGGCCACTTCATCGAAAACTTTAATACATGAGGATGTATGACAAGAAAACGTAGGATTCGGACTTAGGGAAACACGAATCATAAATTTTAAAGTCGATGATATACCAAAATTATATGGAAACGATAGAGATAAAGTAGATGAATGGATATACCTAGTAGAAACTGAGGCTAGGACCCAAGGAATTATTAGAAGTAGGCTAATAAATTGCGTTACAAAACTCCTAAGAGGAAACGCATTACAAATGCTTAGAAACATGCAAAAAAGAGATGAATCAGTTACGTGGGAAAAATTTAAAAATCAACCCTGAAACCAGCTGATGTTCAGAGAGGGCTAAGATCTGAGCTAAAAAGTATTAAATTAACGTCAAATTTTGAGGACAACATTATGAAATTCCAGACAATTGCAAACAAAATAGATAAGATAGATGAGTTCGAATTAGTCTGGTTCTTTCTTGAAGCCCTTGACCCAAGAGTTAGGGCCGAGTTAGAGAGTAAAAATGTAGAAACGCTAAATGATGCAATACGGCATGCAAGAGTTTTTACAAAAGGATTGAGCAATTTTAGCAAACCCACGGTTGTCAACTATTCAAGACAAAAAAATTTTAATAATAAGGATTCTTTTATGAAACCATCCATAAATGGAAAAGAATATGTAAGAATATGTCTGGAATTTTTCTCAGTCCCAACCTTCGTCTCCGATTATTGCCACCGTTTATATCTCCGTTCCGTACGGTGTCATTCCGGAAGTTCAACCGCTCCGTTTCTGTTCCTCCGTTTAACCTTCTGTTGATTTTTTTCCGGAGCCTTCCGATAAACCCTCATCCGTTACCCAACACTAATTTAAATTGATTTAGTTTTAATAAATTCCTCAAAACAATGAATTTAAAAAAATAAAACTGAAATGAAATCAGATAGATTAAGCTTGATCAAGATTAAGCTGATTCACTAATTCAAGTCGAGAAATCGAGTTTTTTTGAATATTTTTGCAATCTCTTCAGGATCAAGAAAAGAAACAATTTTTTACAGGTTTTGACAAAAATCAGCTAGAAAATGTGCACCTTTATTATTAATTTAAAACCTGAAAATGCCACTTTATACAAATGATTATATAAAAAAAAGATATTCTTCTAAATATCTTATATTAAGAGATTATTGTTTTTATTTTTTAAGTTTTTTTATTGTTAATTTTATTTTATTAGTTATGATTTATTATTTTAAATTTAACTGGATAATTTAAAAACAGATCAAAAACATTCTTTACTTCTTTAAACATGGTTCTGCTTCATTTAGGAGTGGAATAAAATGATTCATATAAAATCCGAGTCTGATCGATCCAGAATCTGAAAGAGACATTGGATCATTTCTGGCAATATAGAACAACCGTCTCGTTATTAAGCCCGAATGATAGAATAGTTCGATCTAATAAAATACTTGGTACTAAAATATTAAGCGACATAGCCCATTCATTTTTCCTTTTGAAAAAATTTCAACAAACGGTCCCTTGTAATAGTGCCTCAGTAGTATATCTCCGTACAGATTCTGGTACTCATTCAAAAAAAAGCTTACACTCGTCTGCCAATTTATCGGATATTGTTTGACGTGCAATTCTTTTTCCAAATTTCGCTGTAAAATGTGTTAAATGTTCAGTTGAATATTCAATGTGCAGCTTGGAATGATCATGTCGAATTAAATAATTTCTCTTTTTTGGTCGAGAATTAACTCGTTTTTTGAATGTTTGAGCCGATTAAATTTTTTTAAAGCATCATTTTTACAATCAATTATACAAAACTAAAATTGTTTTTTTAGAATTTATAGTCAAATTATTAGCTTAATTGAAAAAAAATCACGCATATACAATTTTTATTATTGCCGGATTAAATATTTAATTGTCTCAACTTTTGGATTTAATTGAAAAAACAAAATCTTGCCAACTAATAGAAATAATCTGGCACTAGAATGCCGGATTACCGATATATTATAATGAAAAAGGATTACGAAAGGAATTGGTATTAAAAAAAAGTTCGGCATTCAAGTTTGCCGAATTATCGAGGTGCGGACTAACGAAGTTAGACTGTATTATCTTTAAGAACGCTCCATGTAGCATTAAAGTACCATATTTGATTATTTAGGCTAGCCTTCTTCCATATTTTAATCTAAACAGAAATGTTATTTCTTATACTTAAAAAAAAGTTTTACTTGAATATCAATAATCTATAAAAAACCATATGGATCATTTCAAATATTATGGACATTTCCTATAAAATCTGATATGGAAGAAGTTCCGATATTTTAACATAAAATTTTCGACCCTTCTAATCGAATATCATATCTCGACTCAGTCTAAACTTTATTTCCAGTTCATTTTTATATTAACTTAAAGGATTTAGTGGAACAATTTCATCTTAAAGATAGAAACAAAATCTTTTCTAAATATTGATTACCAGGCCCTATTTTTTTTTTCATTCAAATTCTCGAACTTGCTTCAATTTGAAATATTGAGAACTCCTTCGCTGTTAAAGTGTCTTATTCGTTACCAGTCTTATAATTCATTTAGAAAAAAATGGTGAACGGACAATCATATATTAGTGAAATTTAGAGGGTTAACAGCTTTATTTCTCTAGTTTCTAAATTGATATTTTTATAAAGCTTTCTTTTTAAAATTAGTTCACTCTGGCCTATTAATTGACCCCTACATGCGACCTAGCTTGTCCTAATAAGACACCATATAAAAGTTGCGAGTTTAATATATCATTTTGTTGGGAATTTTTTTATTTTTAAAATGAGCTATAGATTGTTTTTTTCCGTCTAGTTTTCGAAAAAATATTTTCATATAACACAAAAAAATGAACATTGTTCTAAAACAAAAAAAACTTGGGTGTTTTATGAAATATTGGCTGGAAATCTAGCCGGAAATCTTGATGGCAGATTCGCCTTTCCGAAATTGTTGTTTCATCAACAAATATATTGTATATTTTTAAAAACTTGCATCTATTCTTGTATCGGTCCTGACCAAAAAATTGGTCAGGACGCATGTGCGTAGAACATTCTAGAAACTCTTCGCAAGCTTAGCAACTCAAAGTGGGAACTTTCAATTAAATTAACTTAGTCATGTGATTAAGTCACATGGCATGTCCACATCCTTCCGGCCTTAGATAATGTCCTTTATAAACAATTACAAAAACAAAGATAATAAATAAGTTATTAGAATAAATAAGTTTAAACATTAAGAAATAAATAATTTAAATTTTTTTTTTTTTTTTTTTTTTTTACGAGAAGTATTCTAGGCGTTCTGGTGGAATTGATTTTCTTCCAGACTTAGTCATTTGTTCTTGTGGCTTTTGACACACATTATTCTTGCTTCCTCGTTTCCTCCCCTTTCTAGAATTTGATTCAACCGGGAGCTGATTTTGACCTCCATTCAACTCGATCAACTCTTGTCCCGTGTCAACTTCTTCGCTATCAGTAACGTCACCTTCACTAGATGTTTCAAACTGTTCTTCATTCGCCAACGAACCGTCTCGATCTTTCGTTTCCTCACGCT